>WURT03076020.1:0-13236 GCA_009936505.3 Holothuria glaberrima | reverse complement strand
GCAGTATCGTCAGCATATTGAAGAATCTTAATTTCCTTATTCAAAACGAAAATCCCTCTAAAGTTATCATTGATGAAAATTTGTCTAGCTAGCATTTCAGCACATATGATATATATATATATATATATATATATATATTATTATTATATATATTATACTATAACAACTTAAGAGAAGGCTAGACTAAACAGATAAGTTTTCAAATAAACAAACAACTTAAGAGATGCAGACTTACACTAAGGGAAAGCAAAATTCTCAAATGGTGACTTCTCTTTGATTGATATCAAATTTAAAAGATGTAAACTAGCTTACATTGCTCAGTATGCATGATAGTGTTTTCAATTAAACAGAGTAGCCTTGTATGTTCACCAGGACATAGCCTTAAGCAGGATATCACGGTTGAGAACCATATGACTAGGAATTGTGCCACAAAGTTCCTTTGGGGCGCCGGGTGGGGATCGAATGGCAAGAGGCCCCTAGACCACAAGAACGGCCAAAGACTTAATATATAGTAGGCTACACCCTGGTGAAAGACACCAAATGGACATTTCGATTGTATAATGTATCGAATTCAGAGAAGAGAGAGAAAAAAGTTTCCTCTGTTTACACACTATGGCACTGGGGTCCCTTGGCCAAATTGTAGGGCCCTAGCTATAAGGAAACCTAGTGCATGAACCGAACAAAAAACCTTACTTTGAATCATCACTAGGTCTATTCACTTTAGGTGGATAATAAAAAGGCATGAATATTTTAGGTTTAAGGTTCAGAATACATTCCAGCTTGATAGTCGATTCAGGCTTTTGGACCCAGGCCCTGATTTGGGCAAAAGAGCACTGAACAACTTACATATACATTAAAGTCACACTTAATCACTTCTGGACTGTTATATTCGTCATGATACAGGTATTTTGCATTTGAAGTGCACAGCCTAGGTAACATTCCCATATGGGATCCTTAGGCCACATGTGCTAGCATATGGGGCCCATATAATTTTGCACTCAATGTTCATAAGGGGCTCATATGGTCCAGCCCATATGATTCATATGGGGTATTTCATGGCCCATGTGGGCACTTGCCCCACAGATTGTGGAGTATTACGTAGTATGACAAGTGAGGTACCTACAGATAAAGCCATAAAGAAGGACATGAAACTGTTGTTCACATTCACCTTAGAATCTCATCAAGAATCATAGCGTTATTTTTAAGTCATATTGTTCCCAATATAGGGCCTTGTCTAGGGGCCCACTAAACACAACCTAATCTTTTTTCTTTTGATATTTGTGGGAAATCGGTAAATTCTAATCCCTTTCTCGGACCGATTGTTGTCAACCCGTCATTTTCTGTGTGAATACAATACACTTACTGTGTATTGACGAAACTTTTAGGAAACAAAATGGCTGCTGTTGTCACATGACCTGTAATTTTTGGACGTCAATGTCGCTACTCTCCTTATAAAGGTACTCTAAACAGCACGTAAGCGGAGCGCTACCATTGGTTGGCGCAAAGCGCTTAAGAAAATTTTGAATGAAACACCTCCTATAGATCACCAGAATTGGAACTTCCCAGGCACTATTTGCCTAAACATGGAACGACATCACAGGCTTGTAAATTACTGATTTTGTTTTCATTTTTTTCTCTCGATAGGCCAGTAGGGAGGTTATGTGTTCCCGTGGTTGGGCGACTAGCACCATTGCAGAACTGCGCGAGGAGCGTGCGAAAAATTTCTGTCTTTTTCTTTGTTTATAAAAGCCATTTTTAGCTTCATCGTGGAAGTTTATATCGATTAAGACTACACGGTTTTACGATTACGATAGCTCATAAAAAATACAAATATTGACTTTTCCTTCCTTGTAAAAACAACGGGTCTGAAAACTGAGACCACGGCATTCTGGATATAGCCAAGGTTTTCGCCGTTTGTAACGATGTCCAGTATCAACAGTCATTCGCGACATAGGCGTAGGGGGCTCTTCCAATTGTGGGGAGGGGGCAGAAATTTTTTTGCCCTGAATCTTAAAAAGTTGCCCGACCAACCACTACATGCGCGCTTAGCGCGAGAAAATTTTGCACATTTTCGGGCTTTCGATCAAAAATTCTGGAACTCAGTAGAAAATTCGGGCAATCCGTTCACTTTTACTTCATTTCTGCCGGAATTTCACTTATTCTGTGAACGAATTTTTGTCGTTTCCTGCCCGAATTTTCGACCACAGAAATTTGGGGGGCAGTCTTCCCCTACCCCCTTCCTCGTATGCCTGTGATTCGCGACCAATTGAACGTCATGGTTGCAATTGCATGTGTTTTATGAACACAATATTCTTTATTCTCAGGCTATATTCCGCCACACCAAGTTCTTTCTTTTCCCTGATGGAGGAGGGTGACTTGACAGTGTCTTATTCAAACAGGGTGCATTCCGACGTCTCTTTGTTCCGACGTCTCTATGTTACAAAAAGTCCCCATTGGGGTTAGTGTTAGAGAAAAGGTTAGGTTAGAACAAGCCCCATCCTACCACTGTCCTCCATGCACACATTTGGAATATAGAGACGTCGGAACAACGAGACGTCGGAACATAGAGGTGTAACCACCAAATTAGTGATACCTGGCTGGGTGAAAACGGGAATTCTGCCAAATTCATTCATTCGTGTGAAAATATCGATATGTCGAGCTCTACAATTATGTTCGTCTGTTTTTCTTTCGGTTTCATTCGGTTAATTTTCTGCCAGTGTATTTGGTGCCCAAAAATTTTAGCGATGTAGTTTTCCCCGACTTCCTCGACGAAACAAAAAGTTAACTAATTTATGGGCAATCTAAGAACAATTCCCATCCCTTTAATTTCGTCTTTCTTCACACCTTCCCAACAATTTACAGCACTTGAGGATCATGCAGTGTGTGAAAAAATTTTAATTTCAGATGGACGGCAGCTCCCGATGACCCTAAAAGATATGATAACCTAGTTTATGGGGGCCCCTGGGCATGTGCGCCGCTGGCCTATGCTCAGTGCCATCCGGCCCTGGAGGCAATTATGGGAGGGGCTAGAATTGATTTAGTTGGGAGAACTGGAACTCTCTGGGATAACAAGACTGATTGTCCTTTAAAGGATGTTCTGAGGCGTCTTCAATATCTTCTATTTCGTCTTCTGTGAAGGTAATCATGCCCAAGGCACTTCGTAAGAAGAGAAGTTGGTTAATATTGCTCTGGTTTAGCCTTGTCCTACTAACGTTAATCGCATACCCGGCGCTGGGGAAGCGCCGCGCGTAAATGGCAGGGGAGGCTGGAATGGAGAATATAATACGTGCTACTCTGTTCATAGCATGGAAGTTTACTAACTGCTCAGAGTAGGGTACACGCCCGTAATCGATTTACGAGCGAATAGCGAAGTATATCGGTCGTGTTTTTGACTGACAATAGTCATTAAGTCCAACATGTTGAGATTTCTCTTGTCTTGTTCATCTGTACTTCTTGTACAATATTGTTATTTTTATAAACCAGGGGGGATCCAGGGTTTCTGAAAAGACGGGGCCGAAGTTGTTCGACTTGTGATTGATGGCATTATACCATCTGAGGGGAGCGCCACCATGTGTTGGCGCGAAGGGTACAAGAAAATTTTTGACAAAATAGACCTCAGAGATCGCCGGAAATAGCACTTCCCATGTCTTATTTTTGTATTTTCTGCTTCATATAATTTCATGTCTCAACTCTCAACACATTAATTTTTCCACAAGTTATTAACAGAAAACAGTTATCATAGGTACAGTGCCTTACTACAATGCATCCTGTTCAAGGCGTCTAATCAGATCTTTAGTGGTCATGTACTATAACTTGGTGAATATTGACGGACTTCCTTGAGAAATTTGTGACGCATATCTCAGTTCGACTTGATGCCAGGACCCAGGTACCTTGCATTGACATCGTGGGCATGGATCCATCTCGAAAGGTGGGGGGGGGGCTTTTCAACATTTGCGAATCGCCGTCCTGGGGGGTCTAAGGGATGGGGTGTCCCCCCCTTTGGAAAATTTTTGGCTTCTTTATAGGGCTGAGACACGAAATGGTGCAATCTTTTTCATTTTATCTCCCAGACTCTTAAATGGCAATCCTTACAGCATCGTAGGGCCTTAGCTGATCTTTGTATGTTTTACAGAATTAGGAATAACCTTGTGACTATTCCATTCCCTCCTATTATTACCCCTTCTGTCAGGCATTCTCACTGTTGTAACGATATACAGGCCCTGTACTCTGAGGCGTTCAAATACCAGTTCTTTGTTAGAAGTGTTCGCCTTTGGAATACTGTCCGCTAGCAAATATTAATTAAACCGTCTGTTTCATCCTTCCCTTCTGCTACCTGCAGGATGGATCCTCCCCTATAGTTGGATCAGAGACCCTTCAACAAACACATGGGTCATCACCCAGTCAGCTCATTAGGACCATTGTCTTTCGCTTTTACTTGCACTCGTTACTTTTTGATTTTGTGGGCTTGTATATAAAATGAGCACTTTTGCACTTTTTGTGATGGTTGTGTCTCTTTTGCTGGCTTATCGGCTGTTGATTGTGTGCTCCGTGAAGGCTCTCTTTAACCTTTTTGGAGTTTTTTTACTGAAGACTGAAGACTTATGAGGTGTTCTTATGCTCCAAATTTTAGGTACTTTTTTCAAGAAAAGAAATTGAAAAAAGCGATTATGCTTTTCTCCCTCCCGAGTGACTGTCCTAAGTCAAATTCGAAGCTTCCATCGCCTCTTTACCGTTTTGCAGACTGCTATTACAAACAGCTTGCTTACTCCCCCAACAAGTACTATTTAGATTGCAAACTAAGCAATAATATCAAGTAACTATTTTTAAAGGATCCACTGAATAAAAATTTGTTAATGAAATCACAGTAATCACAAAATACGGTTTTGATTTACAGTATTTCGTACAAATCTAGGGTTTCCTAAGGTGTTGACTACGTATCACTACATGCTAATTGCGTATTCATATCAGTCATGGCAATGCGTGGGAATTTTCCCAAGATATTGGGAATCTACGGATTGACTTGATAAACTTGGGCATGGACTTGATACTTGGGAATGTGGAGAATTTACCCGTAGAATTTAGACAGAGTATCTTGGGAGATGGGAATAGCCAATTTAAAACATTTTGCCTTCGTAGAAGCTTCTCATTGATTACATCATGAGTTAACAGGTACTTGTCATGGACTGGCGGAGGTAAATGGTACTCTTCAGGCTTGAATGAAATTTCATCTCTTTGATTGATTCATAATGCTGTTTACAGGCACGCGGTTTCAGGGGCGGATCCAGGAATTTTTTCCAGGGGGAGGGGGATCTGAATGTTAGATAATTAACTACCCTCGGATACAATCTGGCATACAGTGGCTTACCCGGGGTTTCTATCAGGGAGGGGGCATGCAGTATGTTGTGTGATCGCCGGCCTGGGGGAGGGTCTAAGGGGAGGGGTGAAAATTTTTGAAAAATTAGTTGTCCTTACATGCAGTCTAGTGTCACCTATGCTACATTTTGTAAGTAAAATTTGTGTTAAAAAATTTACGTATTTTTAGGAACTAAAACAAAAGTGAGGTTGCATGGTTTAATCCCCCTCCCCCGTGTACGCCGGTGCTGGTGATACTTCTTCCAGTTCCAGGAATCCCCGATATTTCCCGAAATTATACTCTTTCCAGAAAATTTCCCGAACAGCACCAAAATTTGTCGAATTTCGGGTAATTTCGGGAAGAGTGGAGACCCTGGCTATACACCTCTGCAGCTTTTGAGCATACTCAGTCTCACAGAGACAGTTCGTTGGCGCATGTTTCAAGCTGTAATCCAAACTGGTGGGTTAGTTAGTTAGTTAGATGAGGTTTTGCGGCTCAGTTTGTAACCAATTGGTTTAAGTCGGGCCGGCCAAGGCCTTTTTTCCAATTGTGGCTCACTGGCTTGTTTTCCCTACTCCATTGCTTATGCTGAGCACCAAGCACAATGGCAGTAGGTTCCATTCTTAAAGTCTTTGGTATGACCCGGCCAGGATTCGAACCCCTGCAAGTCGGCTGCAAGTCGGATGCTCTAACCACTTTACCATGCAGTCGGTTTTTCAAACTGGTGGGGTGGGGGTGTAAGGATGATGAATACACACCTCAATTTCTAAACTTTTTGGTCTGAAAATGAAGATTTTTAGGCACATTTTGCCTAAGTTTCTCCTAACAGAGGAAAAAATGGCTGAAAAATTTTTGGCAGCCAAGAGCAGACGGTCCGGACCCCTAGACCCCCTGGATCCGCTCCTGGGTTTGGGAATATTTTAGTTACCTTGCGAAATTTTGGGACGTTCAGGCAAATAATGTTGGGAATTTTGAAAAAAACACGCTGGCATCCATGATGCATTTTGAAGTGGTCTGAACGGCGTGAGTGTGAGAGCTCAACTGACTGCCCATGATCATTATGATGGGGCAAGGCACAGAGTAGGTCCTTGTAGCCTGCTTTTTATGCTACCACCCAGGAATATTTTTCAGATTGAGAAAAGCCTTAAAACCGCTTTAGCCTACATCCATGTCATCCATTATGCTGCCGAAGCGTCCACAGTCCACACTGTGTCGTTCATGGCCCCAAAGGGTGATTGCTGAACTGCTGAACGATCCCCAGTTAAAGCAGGAAAGTGCTACCTTCGAGTGAGCACTTAATCCCATCGTTAAAGACAATAAAAGACAACCCTGTATTAGATGCATGGCTCCATCACATTTGTTAGCATGATTATGACGTCATTAAGCTGATTCTGTGACTGACTGGATAAGGCGCTAGTCTCTCACTCTGGAGTTTATAAGGCAGAGGTTCGATACCTCACAGCGCTGATCTGTCGAAAATCTTTTTCCTTCAGTTTTAGACTCGCGATTGTGAATGCCTCGCATTCTGGTTCAGTACTCCGTGTTGCCGCCCAGCGGACGTGTATTGCTCCTGCACCCACACTTACTGCACTCGCAAGTATGTACGTCAAAAGAGAAGTACATATTCGACACCTAATATGAAGGTAGTACTCCGTGATATCATTCTTCGATCGGGGGCTTTAACAGTCTCACCCGGAGCCTCAGACAAGTATATGCCAACCTCCTGATCTGCTGATATGGTTCTCAGGAATCGCCTATGTCGGAATTCTTTCTCGTCATCTGAATCGGAAGATCATCTAAGAACCTCCAGGGTCAGTTACCTCAGTCTGGCTGCTGTTCACCATTGAGGCACAGTGCATCACCTGCACTGAGTTTAATTTGCCCGAGGCCATATATTTGACACAAAGTGACTGTGTGCAAGCTTAATTGGTAACACAACTGACTGTAAAAGTGATCGCTGTTTAACCAGAGTAATTGTTTGAATGAATGTGCAGTCATCAACTGTATTCAAAACTTTTGACCGTCTGTTTTTTTTTATTCGGTTAATTTTCTTCGGTGGCTTAATAGGGACATGGATAAAAAAGCTCTCTAAAAATTCGAAATTTTTACTTTTAATCTCGAGATTTTGACTTTAAATCTCAAAATTTCGACTTTTAAAGAAGCAATTTTGACTTTAAATCTCGAAATTTTGACTTTTAATCTCGAAATTTCGACATTTAAAGTCGAAATTTTGACTTTTAATCTCGACTTTGTTAGGACTTTTAAAGTCAAAATTTTGACTTTTAATCTCGATATTTTGACTTTTAAAGTCGAAATTTTGACTTTTAACCTCAAAATTTTGACTTTTAATCTCGAAATTTTGACTGTTAATCTCGAAATTTTGACTTTTAATCTCGAAATTTTGACTTCATATTTGCGCATTTACGGTTGAAACTGGGATTTTAGTTTTACACCTTAATATAGACAAGAACAAATTAATGTCAATAGAAAGGTTTATTGCTAGAAGTAAATTAATTGTGATTCGGACGAAGGTTTTCTTCTCAATGTGATGCATCAACATACCAATATGACACTTATATCTAAGTTTTTTTTCTTGAGCTATCGTACTAACGAGATAAGTGCCACAATCACAAACACACACACGCGCGCGTGCACCTAGAAACGCGCACACATGCATGACCTCACGAATGCGTAGATTCCTGGACGGGCGTATCCAGGATTATATTTATGGGGTGGCAAAATATGCCCCGGCACTATCTAAGCGGAGCGCTCCCATGAGTTTGCGTGGAGCGTACAGAAAAATGTTTTGACAAAAACGGCATCCAAAATGCAGGAAATGGCTCTTCCTTGGGTATTTTAAGTTGCATTTAAGCATTTCAAATTTTGATATCTCATATCAGAGATATTTATATAAAAAGTGAGAAAATTATACACTATAAATTACTTTTGGGAGAGTTTTTTTTTTATTTTTTCTCATTCTTTGTCTTCCTATCTTTTTCTTTATTTTTCTTTTTTCGTCTACCTTCATTTCCCCCTTTGCTCTGCTACCGAACCTGTCCCTTAGAATGAGTAATGGTGCAAACTAACAGCTCTTTTTGCAGAATATAGAGCCTGTCTTTGTACGTAGGCATTAGATGGTACCTAAGGTAGGTGGGGATAATGAGCGAATAATATAAAGAGACGAGGACTGATGAGGGACAATACTTCTGATTTCATGAAGGACCCCAATTGTTTTGGCAACCTTGCCGCACGTTCTATCTAGTTGGTTCCGCCAGCTCAAATTGGAGTCAATATGAAGCCCCATGCAGAAAATCTACATTTCTCTGAGTTATACAAGTGCTATCAGTGGTAATATTAAGCTTAATATTATACTCAGAATGATAAGGATAAAAAAAAAACACAAAACCAGTTTTGTTTACATTGAAGGACGATAGCACAGGATTAAAGCTTGTACTGGATTCGTCCAGAATTCGCCTAGCATTCAAACAAAGTAGTACAACTTTTAACAGTATGATGATCACTCATCAGTTCTCAGCACATGATTCAAGTTCGTCTAACATTCGGCAACCAGCATAGGGTTGAGGATAGGATAGGATTGAAGCTTGCCGCAGGATTCGCCCAAGATTCACCACAGCCTGATGAAGTTTACCTTTCAACTTAAACGGCAATTTACAGGTTTAAACAGTCAACACGGGTTTCGCCTAAGATCATTGAAGCATCAGTGAAGGATTGAGTACAGGATCTGAAGCTAATCTTGGTCAAGACCTTAGTACTAGCTGTTACAATTAACGTTCGCGACAATCTTAAGCGTGCCTTCCATATAGTTCACAAACCCGCAAATGACAAACTTAGAGTATTTATTGATCAGAGACCAAGGTCTAATACGTGCCCTGTACAAAATTTTGGCCAATTTGAAAGCAAGAGTTAGGTCCAAAATGGTTTAGTCCCCGACGGTCAGCCGTT
Organism: Holothuria glaberrima; assembly: GCA_009936505.3. Taxonomy (NCBI): domain Eukaryota; kingdom Metazoa; phylum Echinodermata; class Holothuroidea; order Aspidochirotida; family Holothuriidae; genus Holothuria; species Holothuria glaberrima. Next base: position 3,920 of record WURT03076020.1, on the reverse strand, counting down.
GCGCTGTACACATCTAGTGGGCGAAACACGGCGACATGTTGGTGCTTATCGTAACTTGAGTAGAGGTATATTTTCCCTTGGAATTCTCAAACAGTAAATGAACAGCAGTACTTTTTCCAGGCTGCAGGCTGTAGAAACACTATTTTACTTTTCGTGCGATTATGTAAGAGTTTAAACTACTTAAGTTAGTGGCATGTCTCCTATAACTGCAGAGTCTATTACGCTCCTCCTTACCTCTTATTTACATATGTATTCCCCATAATTGCCTAACAATACCTATCTGGCAGACTCTAAGCACAGGTGGCACTACCGCACCGCCCTTTCACCTCCTCTCCTAGCTCATTCCTCTGTTGCCACGCTTTTAGTATAAACACTCGTGTTTGTTCTGTCAGTTTCCTGCAAGATCGAAACCTATCTGTGACTTTTAGTCATCTTTCTCAGACGTTTAACCTTTTAGCAGAAGTGTTGAGTATCTTTCTTTAGAACGTTTTTAGATCGTTTTAGGAGGCACGCGGCCTGTTCAGGCTATTCTCACCTTTCATCGTTAGACTCCCGTCGCGAAGTTAGTTTCACGCATCTGTTCCATAGCACATCCTAGGCACGTTTGATAATTGTTATCCAGTCTGCTTGCCGCTAGACTAGGCCTTTGCCTCGTTACCTTTCTTAGCATTGTTAGCTTCGATCGTTTTCCTTGTTAGCTCTTGAGACTCTATTTAGGCTTTAGGTTTGTGTTTGCATTTGCATCTCTCATCTCGCGGGGTTTCCCGCTGCTATATGCATGTTCTTTTTGTTTTTCTCTTCCAGTGTTATGGATGCTTCTACTAGCCACCCGGCTAACGCTGATCAGCTCCGGTGCCGTCGGTGTAAACGCTTTCTCCCGACCGGGGGTTGGGACGGACATGAGCTTTGCCAGATCAGTTCTCCCGCATAGTCGTCCGTTCTGTCAGAGAGCGGAGAGACTAAGTAATGGATGCCCTGGTATGGCCTTCACAACACATCAAGCGGAGATTTCTGGAGCTGCCGATCTTTAGCGAGGACATTTTCGGTGGCTTCTTGGACAGCCATTTGCAAACGGAAGTGAAGAGGCAGAAGGATATGAAGAAAGCAAACTTCGGAATCCCGAGTTCTTTCTCTAGCCGTAGAAGGTCTCCCGACCGTAAATCCCGGCAACGACCCAGGTCTTCGTCGGACCGTTCTTCCAATCCAAAACGATCCGACCGAAACCTCGTCCAGCACCATTGTGATGAGGCGGACGTGCACCGTTTCCTTCATACCAACCGTCGAGAGGAGCATCCCGTAGCACTTCCAGGGGCAGCGGGAAATGCCAAAAACCCTAAGGATGCCTATTCTACCACATCTCTTCCGGCGTTGGGGGGGGGGATGACTCAGTTCGTAGAGAAATGGGAGAGAATCAGACCGGACGCTTGGGTTCTAGGGGTCATCAGATCAGGCTACCGAATAGGGTTCACGGCCACACCTCCGTCGTGAGATCCACCTCGGTGCCGGACCTTGTAAACCAACGAGACGCACTCGAAGAAGAAATCCTTGGCCTCCTCCAAAAGGAGGCCGTCTATGTCGTTCAGGGAGAAGGTCGTCCGCTTTAACCCTCAAACTTCTTTCTGGCTCCGAAGAAGCCCAACCTTTGGTGCCCCATCCTGAACCTCAAACCCCTCAACAAGCTGTACGTCAGCCCAGCCAGGTTCCGGACCAAGACCCTGCACCAAATCATTCCGGCCTTACACCAAGTCGCTTGGACATCCTCTGTGGATCTAAAGGACACATGCATACCTCCATATTCCGATCCGCCCCGACGACAACAGGTTTCTGGCTTTCCGATACCGCAGCACGGACTTTTGCTTCAGGGCTCTTCCGTTCGGACTGTCAACAGCCCCAAGGGTTTTCACCAGGGTGACCCGAGCTGTTCTGGCTTACCTTCGCAGCAATGGCTTACCTTCGCAGCAAATGGACCCAACTCTATGCATACCTGGACGAATGGCTCATGGTCGGCGAGTCCGAAACTCGGCTTGCCGAAGTCACTTAGCAAGTCCTCGATCTCCTACAGGATCTAGGTTGGGTAGTAAATCACAGCAAGTCGTCTCTCTCTCCCTCTAGGCGGATAACTTACCTCGGTGCGGTTCTGGATTTTGCGTCGGGCTCAGTTTACCCGTCTCAGGACATGATCGAGGCCCTTTCATCCCTAGCCTCGGCAACCACCAAGAAACCATTCCCCAGAGCCAGGGAATGGCTGAGACTTCTGGTCTGATGACGAGTCTAGTGGACTTTCTCCCGTACTGTCGTCTTTTCACGCGATCAGTTCAGACTCACCTACTTCGCTTCTACAAGCCCAGCCGTCAACCTCTGGCAACGCGTTTTGCAGTGTTGCTGTCGGTGATAAGTCATCTAGCCTGGTAGACAGTTGCGCTCAACCTGTCGACAGGGGTTCCTTTACAAACCACTCACCATCTCCGTCGATATCTACGAATGCTTCGAGAAGGCTGGGATGCAGTTTGGAATACTCGTACGCTCTCCGGCCGTTGGTCTCCGGAAGAGTGGAAGTGGCATATCAACAACCTGGAACTGGAAGGTTTGTTCAGGGCGATTTAACACTGGGCTCCGCTCCTTCACCTTTACCAGGTAACGGTCTTTTCGGATAACACAACAACAGTTGCCTACATCAACCGACAAGGAGGCACGAGGTCGTCTCGCCTATGCTCCCGCACTTGTAAATTCCTCCATGGGTGCCGACTATGGACATCCTACTCCGGGCCTCACACTTAGCAGGTGAGAAGAACGGGACTGTGGAAACTCTGTTCAGGGGCCAGTTAGACGGAAACGAATGGTGCCTCAACCAGACTTGGGCGAACCACATGTCCGAGTCCGAGTTCTTCATCATGCTCTTCCGAGAAGGGAATCAAATCTCTATCATCCGGGATTACATGTCTGCCATTGCAGCGGTTCACCGTGGTTTCACGTACGGATCTTCACTTGGATCAAACCCTGTCATCTGCCAGCTCTTGAGAGGCATGTTCCACAGACACCCTCTGCCCCGCCGTCTCCCACCTTCGTGGTCAATCAACGACGTTCTGACAACTCTGTCCCAGACCCCGTAAGGGAACAGATACAGAACGCCACTCTGGAACATCTTACGGGGAGGCATGCCCCAAAATGACAAAATTGTTAGAGAAAGTACACACAAGCCTGAAGAAACGACTGGTTGGTCGGAACACCGCAAATTTGGACCTAACTTGCCTCCATGGATGGATTTTGACCTTGGTCTCTAGTCAATAAATACTCTTAGATCAGAAGTTTTAAGGGCGCCCTCGATTTTTTCATTCCAGTCAAAAGTGTGTAAATAATGTCTTAACCAAGACTAGATCTGAAGCCGAGAACAGGATTCACCCCAAGGACTCGCCTCGCATCCAGACAACGTAATACTGGATTAAACAGTTGGAACACGAATCGCCCATCATTCAGCAACCAGAGCAGGGTTCGCCTGTCATTTGGCACAGGATTCACCAACTTTAGGTAATACAAAAATGAATGCCTATGAACTTGAAAGAATGTTCATAGTGTATTGTGTAATTCTACGCTGAGTGTTGAAACCTGGGCTCTAATTTAGAGCCAGTGCCAGGAAGTACCGAAACCTGTATAACGTTGTACACGTGCCACGTGAATCCTGCTATGCGGTGAATCATGTGCTGGTAGCACACCACCAATTATTCCTCCATTGACTTACACACTAATTTGGGTCCATTTCGTGGCCCCTGGACCCCTGTAGAAGTTTTCAATGGGCACAACCTACCCCTCAAAAGAAAGCTGAGGAGTAGGCCTTTCACAACGATCTCAAATTTGTGTATCATGACCGTTGAAATTTTGAGCTAGAAGGGCCTGTATAATAGAAGGGTGGTTCTTGTTTTTTT
>WURT03076009.1:0-13236 GCA_009936505.3 Holothuria glaberrima | reverse complement strand
CACATGCTTGTCATGTGGGTGACTCAATCTTGTTACAATATATCATATGGCAAGGAATCACTAAGCCTTTTGGCTTTTTAGTTAGAAGATACTTTATTAAGTTGATTTTTCGATCAGTTACTCTTCCTCTCATGACGTTAACGTCATGTCGTTGTTAGCATTCTTCTGCTTATTTTTTTAAGCTGGTAAACACAAAAAATAATGCGCTTGTTATTTATGATGAAAGAACTACATTCATGTGAGGACCCAATTCAGTTACTTTATCAAGGTTAATAAAATCTGTCAAATAAGTCACCAAATAGGTTAAAGTTTGACGAGAAATGAAAGATCTTTAACTGATCTTGAATAGTCGTCTGCAGAACCGATAAACCTCGCAGAAAAGTGAGAGGAGGGATTTCGAGAATAAATCGGAAATTTGAAATTTGGGATTGGACATTGGAAAGAGAGTTGGAACTAGTTCGTCAAGTTACTTGGCCAGTAGGACTTGGTAAAGTTCTAACTAATTATCAAGTAGTGCTTATGTAGCTGTACACTGTTGAGTGACTTCATTATCTGATCATGTGCACGGGCGTCCGCTGAAAAAATTCAGGGAAGGGCAAAACTTTCAATTGATCCAATCAGGGTAAAGTTTGTACTCCCCAAAAAGTCCTTAATTGCTAAATGTTGGCACCTCACACAGGGATGTAGCCAGGAATTTTCCAGGGGTGGGGCGAAATCTGTAGGCTAACCATCTCAGCGTAGCGCCAAGAAAATTTTGGCAAAAATACCTCCCAGATCGCTGAAAATGGCACTTCCCGGGTCTAATTGTGAGTTGCATCTATTAATTTTCTATTCTGAAATCTCATTTTCTGGACATTTTCTAGCGATATCATAAAAAATGTTGATTTTATTTTTCCTTAAAATTTTTTTTTTTCAAGTTTTGGATTTTTCTGGGGGCAAGTGCCCCCTTACCCCTCTACCGGACGCCCATGATAATGTGTCTTGTAACTTTCTTCTATCAAACAATAATTAAGAAACATTTATTAAATTAACCAATTTGAAATACCGGTATATAAATAGCAACAGAGATAGAAACTAAAAGTGTTAAAACCCCGTCAAATAAATAAATTAATCATATTAGTCTTTAAAAATTATGATAAGTATAAAAGACATGAATAATTAAGAAAACAGGACTAGCAGATTTATTATTCTTTTATTATTAAATTGTTGTACTTTCTGTAATTAGATATAAAAAATGATTGAATTCATCAGGCTTGTTATTTTTTTGACTAAGACGAAGAATTTGCTTGAAGGCAATAGACAGCCGCCCGAAAATTTGCTTTAAAAAATCAGCAAATTCTTGCAGATCTCCTCTTATTGCATTACAAGCACCTCTGAAGACATTTTGAACATAACAATTACAAACAATAGGTAAAGCAAGGAGAAATTCTCCTTGAATTTCACAATTCACTAACAAAATATTGTCACATGATTAAAATAGGCCATTCATGAACTAGAGTGACGACGGGGCATTTTCCCTTTAACATGTCAAGGAATCAGTGCTGATTGTAATTGATTCGATGGGCTGGACGTAACTTCCTTTCTTAATCACAAATTGTACCTTGTCCTGACATAGGAGGATGTCTGCCGTGTCATTATATATCCAGATTCACACATCTCGGTCATGGCGACTTTGTCGAAGAATAACCGTTTAGCCTCGACAGCCACCACTAGTAGCTCACACAGCCCACTTTACACCACACACGTCCCACCCCACCCCCCTTATATATTAACCTTCACAGCAGCTGTCGAATGTGAACCTCTTTTGGAATTGCATATTATCTTGACTGCAGCTAATGTACTTGCAGGAGCAACACACGTACCCTTGGGGCAAGCTACGTATTGAACTTTTTGAATATACTATTGTAGTGAACACTTAGGTTGAATGTCATAAAGATATCGAATCATCGTTTATTCATAGAGGCCTACTTCTTGAAAAAGACAAATTACAATTTATATTGCACACGTGTTTAACGTGGCTCAGTGAAAATGTCATGATGAAGTCGTTGAATTGTACAGCCATTTTATCGTTAGTGTATAAAAATTTACAAACAGTCCCGCCCGAAAACATCTTCAGAAGGACTCGAAATTATCCTATGTAAAATGCCACGTGGCAGTTAAATATAAAATAGAGGCCACTTGGACTCCTTCAAAATTCTTGTTTATGGGAAGTGACTTTCGGCAGAGAGGCTCTCCTAAGAGTGATAAATCTATTATAAGCGGGACTACGCTAAAAGTGAAGCACCGCCAATGTTATAAAACGGTTCATGAAAATCCATTACAATAAATTAATGACATTAACTTGTACAGTTATTGCCTTTGAGGGGAAACTAAATAGTAGTTGAATGAACGGTGGCTTAGTGTGGGATCCTTTACTGAATTAACTATATAGATGTCAGTATGTAAGTGCAGCTTCTTATATCTCATGTATGATGAAAATGAAGGCTGTTGGAAAGCAAAATGAATGAAGATATCACCTTTCAATAGCGGAAAGAATTTAGGAAATATGATTTATTATGATAAGTAACGGTAAATGGAATAACAAGTGATTCTTTGTGAGATATAGCCTCACTATTTGTGATACTGGCATAGACTGAGAATTATAAACTTAAGAATTTGATATGGCCACAGTGGTGATATTAAAAGTTTTTCACCGGCATCACTGCGCTGCAAGCCTATTTTTTGTTGAACAATTTGGCTGTCAAACGCGCATTGAACTACTATCTTATCCGAGGTCACACTGTGCTGGCGTGCCCATCGACACACTGTCTGCTCATCAGCTAGGGCGGTCATACGGCAATCGTTAACGCGATGACGTCACGTGAAGAGCATTTATGGACATAGTCAGGGTCACCCTACCGCGAGGGAATGTGTTTACATTTGATCTATTTACTTATCACTCGTCTTTAAGTCTTTGGTTGGTAGGATTATGACAAGGAGGTATTATTTTACATTACTTAACTGTACTCATTACCATAACACATTAAATGTTAGGTGGCCAATTAAAACACCCTCCTACAACATTGTAAATCACGTGCCGATTAGATGTGACGTAAGTAAAAACAGGGATTTGAAATTGGTCAAAACAATGTAACAGATTTTGTATGTTCATGGATGGTAAATGTGAGTGATGCTTTAGAAAAATACAAAACTGATGCTAGATATTTCTATTAAATGAGTGGGAAAATGACTCATGCATACACCGAGATTTCGTCATGTCCCGTATTTCACTACAACCAGTCATTTGGTTGACAAAATACTACTTGGTTAAGAAAATTATTCCAAACAGAGAAAAAATTCTTAAACATGACAGCTTTTATTTACCAACCGTAGGTTGTATGGCTACGTTGGTTTTCCCAGTCTCTGTATACAGTAACCGTACACCCCATAGCTGGCCGGCCATTTAGCTAAGTTCATGTGTAGTATCTGTTCTTCTCAGCCAGTCAAGAATGGGACTACGCATGACAGACCCTTGATGGAGAGGGTCTAAGGATCGAGAGGTTGGTCAGTTAAGTTTGATGTCCTTTCGGGAACGCAGTCCTTTTGGGATCAGAACTCATTCGGGAGTAACGTTTGGTTTCGCCATTTGGCTCTCCGCCAGAGAGTCGAGGGGACTTTGGAAAAAGTTTCCCATAGCTGGAGGATGACGAGAGTATATCGCCATATTAGGGGCACTTTTCGGGTTATATCAAGAGTGAGTGGCGTTTCGCAGTCCAGGGCAAGAGATATATACTACTTTTTGATGGCATGGCCTGCCAGTTGCCACCCACTGGCTATGCGTCGGAACCCGAGATGTTGTGTGCAGTCCACGGCTCTTCATCAAAGAGTTAAGGGGACTTCGGCAAAGTACGAACGGTGGGTAGTTTGACCCACCCATAGTGTAGAGGTCTGAAGTCGACAGGTTTGTCAGTTTATTCTTAGTGTCCCTTTTGAGGACGTAGCTTCTTTGGGTAACGTTTTGGTTTTGAATTTCGGTATACAGCCAAACAGACTTTAGAAAAGTATAACGTAGGTTGTTTTAATCCGAAGCATCTAACATATTTTGCCTACTAACTCAGTCAAGCATATTTAGCCAACTGTTGTAGAAGTCACAGTAGTAGTGCGAGGTACAACTTTCTTTCATTTTAAAAGAAGATATCTGTCGCAAAACTCTAAGCTAAAAAAATATCCTACTATACATTTATTCGATTATCGTCCTTTCGGATAACATAGTGAATACCTTTGATGATAAAGTCAAAATCAATGTCCTCCTTCACCAATTGCCATTTAGAATTTTGAAAGGACAGTATTTACAAATATTTGAATAATGTGGATATACTTGATTTAATTTATGACAGAATGGGGCTGCGAATCCAGGCTTTTGTATAAAACGAAAAAAGAAAGAAAAAACAGACAAAAACACAAAGTCTTCAGGAGAAAGGGTCTATAGATATGCCCTGGAAAATTTTAAAAATGAGCACTGTCTCTAGCTGTCAATCACCATCAGTACAGGAAGAGATATTCTCGTGAAGTCGTGCGTTGCATAGTGTAACCATCGTGTGCCCAATTCGGGATGGACATGTAAAAAATGATCATGTACCCGCAAAAGTGGTAAAGAAATGGAGTGTTTAGGGGTCCTCTACCAAGAAATATTTTATATTAAACACTGCTGGGTTCAATTTTCTGACATATGGCAATCAAGATGAGTGTATATTGCATTATCAATGGATTAGCTACGTTACCTGGGAATTAATCGAGAGGGGAGGGTAGCCATGTCCAAACACAGCACATAGAGCCACATGGGAAACCTTGAAATAATCTGAAGGCCATTTCCATTTGCCATTGGGTCCTGTACAAACTTCATTTAAAATCATCAAAACAGCTCTTCAGAGTCAGCATGACTACGTCATTAGTTTCCTTACGTTGTCGGCACCACTGTAAAATTGGTCAAAAAGTGGGCACTGCAATTCTGGACATGTATGGGAGGGGCATGCTAAATGCAGGGTTTTAATGAACAACCCCCTTATGTTTCAGAAGAGTTGCCACTCCGCGAACCAACAGCCTGGATTCTAGAATACCATAAGACATTAAGATCGAAGGGAAAGTTTTTTTCATGGAAGTAGACTTTTGAACATTAACACAAGGCTTTTACTGTCTTAGAAAAAGAGACGTGATTGATTTGCACTGCGAAACATGCCCTTAAGTCATGCTTGGAGGGTTTTAAAACTATGTCTAAGAATAATATTTAAACCAGAAATATCTCTTACAACCGGAGTAGAAAATATTCGTGACCTTCTGGCCGACTTTGCAATTCGATCGCAAGGTTTCCCCCTCTTTTAAATAGGTCGCTACATGTTGAAACAAAATCGTCCATATCATAATTACGATATACCTGAAAGTAGAACACTAGTTAATAAAAGAATGCAGCTTTGATTGTTACAATCACTCAGTTTATCACGTGAATTTGCGCCTCCTTTTGTGGCTCGGCGTACGAGTATATCAGTGTGATACTTCTCAATTTGAACATGATTACTACGAACATACTAGCATACTCCGCCAAGTAGTTTTTTTTTTGACTATTTCATAAAGTGGAATATTTTACCATTTCCCCGATTTCACCAATTTTGCCTTGTTTCAACATGAATAATCAGCCCATTTAAGGCAAAGAGAGTCTACATCTCGAAGGATGATAAAGCGTTACTCAGTTTTACTGACCCTCTTATAAGTTTTTTCAGACACTTAGTATGATCCGTCTTAAAATAGTTCCAGACTTGAACGCCGCTAAGCAGGCTAAGTCTGCCATTGTAGCCGTGACAACACCTTTGAGACTCTCCGCTTGTTTTAAGGGGTTTACCTTCAATATTCAATGATTTTATCAGGAAACATCACAAAAATACTTGTGAAAGAAATAAGAGGAGATCTGTAAGATTAAGCAAATTTTTGAAAATAAACTTGGGGTGACTGCCTTCTCCCTTTAACACGGGGATCTCTCGCACAAATTCGTTCGAATGTCTTACCTTTAACTGTGCATGCGCAAATGCATGAATCGCGGTTAAAAACACCTTACGACCGTCTGTTGCCTGCTTGGGAAATGTGTTCGTTCATAGAGCGTAAAGTTGTGAATGAAAATAGACAGCAGAACATTGTTGCTCTCAGAAATGAGCATGGTAGGCCGTTTGCCCCTTTTTTTAACCTCGACACGCAGTGTTCGTGCAATCAAGAAATCACATGGCACAAATATTTGGGATTTTCACCCTAGTTTCATACCATTTTCAGCTGCTTCGATCTGTACTTTCCTGCAAGTACAAACCCTTCTGTTTTTAGTTAATGTATTTGGAGAACATAGAAGTGGCAATTAAGTCTTTCCTGAAATGAAGACCAGGGGAAGACATATTAAATGTATTCTTACAAGACAAATCACCCTGGAAAACCCTTCATCCTCGTGAATCGAAGATCTTCTTTTTGCTTGTTAGGCTATAAGTATTTTCGTTCAGTTCGATGCCATGATCACATGCTGACTGATATTTGAAATTGTTTAAAAACAAAAGAAAAATTCATGTTCGAAGAGTTAAGTTCTTTACGCCTCTTGACACATTTTCGCTGAAAACCGATATTGTTAAATTACCTCAGTACAACTATAATGCATAACAATGACGTCAAAGTGAGCTACACTCCTACAGGTTAACTGGGAAGGCGACAATGATTACCGACCAGGGTGCACTTTTTGACGTCATCAGTACCTGCCTACTCATGATCAGCGTTGTATAACTTCCAAAAGTGGTCCACTCCCATAATTCTTTCAAGCCTATCGCTATTTTCGTGACGTCAAACTCTTTTAGTCGAGTTCTTCGAACCATTAACTCACCTAGTACATGTCGTAGCCCCTTTCGAACTGCTATCGGTGGTTTCGTAGCAGGTGAACACTCACTTTATCCCTGGAAGATAGCGATATGATAATTTAGGCAAGGGAGAGGATCATACATTAAAGTGAATAATAATTTACAGTAACAAGTTTTTACAAAATGGATATTTCATGTATATTCTAGATTTTTCCAATATCTCATATATTTCGTGCAAATTAGGCAATTCGCGGGGGCAACACCTCCATTTTTACCGTATGTAGGCAAATATGTTGGGTCACATCTATTTACGTCATACGTGGGGTGTATCTTGATTCGGATTAGTATGCTTGCGTAAAAAGCTCGTTGCTACAATCAGCTACATCTTTCAAAGTAAACTGTGGAATAAATTATTCAGGGTATTCACTCTCGTGGTTCAAATGCAGGAAGAAAACGCGATGGCGCCATGACAACATGACAAGCTTATATTCACGTTTCCATAATTCTATAGATAAGCTTTTCCGATAAATATGTAAATCTTAACTCAAATGAAAGTACACACAGAGAACAAAATTGTACTAAGTAATGAAAACTTCTATTTAAAACATTCAACCAGTCCAAAGGTTTACCGCAAGTCAAGTGTAGATCATCCTACATAGACGAAAAGCTTTCTCAAATATTAAATACAGCCTAAAATATTAAATACAATTATAACTAATATTTATTATATATACAAAAACACTAAATAATGAGAATTTTTCAACATAAATCTCTAACAAATCACTCCAAAGAAAGCTCCGTTTGCTTTTCGACCAATCCACATACACAAAAATTTTCTCAAATTTATCCCATTTAACGCCCTTTGCCTTCCAGAAGAATTTTCCTTTTAGTGGGTGATAAGGGAAGGGACCCCCCACCCCAGTTGTCAAATATCCTAGATACCCCATGGTGTAAGCAGGTTAGCTAGGCGTGAGTAATCACACAACGATTTACTACCAATAGCTGCGGTATATCATGATTAAATTTCTGACCATGTCCCCTCGGGCCCCTTCCCGCTCGTCCCAACATGATTCAAGAGATAAATTTCACCAAATTTTCATCTCTTAGAATGTTACGGAAAATAAAAAATTAATACACTTGACATAATCTAAAATATTAAACACTGAAAGAAACTACCCATATAAATGCTTGCTATGCATTGCTTGAGCCTCCACGTTTTTAGAGTTTTTCAGATTATAAATTGGGTCATATTAGGATAAGAAATTGTGGCAAGGCAGGTGGCAAAAGCCTACGTTTCTTACGTTCATAGTCGAGCAATTACATGTGAAAGATCATACAAAGCTACGGTTTATTTCTGAGGTTTCATAGAAATTAGGGCACGCAACAGTAATTTGTCAGTCAGCTCATCGAGCATGCTTGAAACGTACAATGAGGTGGGGGAGGGGCGATGATTTCCGAAGTTTACTGCGCAATAGTATGGGATTTCATATCCATTTTCTTGCAGAAGCGTTGCTACAATTGAGCACAGTGCCGTGCACTGCCATCTTAGAACGGTTTACCCACATTGATTTTTTAAGAAAGAGGGGTGGTCATCAAAAGTAAAATTAACGAGACCAATTCCCAAAGAATTTCTTTAAAAAAACCACTATCCCCCTACCCCACTCTACCTGATAAAATTCGATTTGGCATTAATTTGTAGAACTAAACATTGAACTAACTTCTGTGCCTCTAAGTCTAACGTATAGTCCAAAGAAAGCTAAGGATCGCGAGAGCTTCATGCTGAGATAGAAAAATGAATTTGATAGCTCCAATTTCAGTGATATTACAAAAAATCTTGATTTTTCTGAATGTCATCAAACAGTTAACAAGTGACAATGCGGATAATTAATGGAACTTGCAGCTATCTCCTTCAATGGCTTCCTGTCACTTCGAAACTCTCTTTCAAGCTTTAACTATAGTGATAATATTTTGTTGTATTCCAAAGAGACTGTGAAGGCAATTACAACCAATCAAATTAAACATTGACTCTAGTATTAAATAATTCAGAGGGGGAAAATAAAAGGCTACGATGGCTTTGGGGATAAAAAGTTTTCTCGAGGACTTTCTTCACATCATCTTGAGATTTTTTGTTCACAGTTAAGGTCTGGTTATGTCTATCAAAGCACAACCGAAGCTGTCACAATTAGAGGCGACAGAGAAATTTTTGTCGACTTCTGCTACCAACCTCGGGGAAATTTGAGGATCTTTATTTTTTGAAAGAAGTAAAATTAGATACTAAAACGATTTTAAAAATGTTTTTATGATGTCAAGGACAATGATTTTTACATCTATCGTAATGTCATGACGTTCTCAGATAGATGAAGACATGTGATCACTTTGTGAAGCAATTGCTCCCATCTCTTATTTGTCATAACTGATATGTAGGTGGATAATCATGAAATTATTCCAATTCTGTCACGTCACTCCAAGATACACCATGCCACCCAAAGCTTTACTCCAACAATTTTTAAAGTCCCTTAAAAACTGTGAGTTACAAACATTTTCATTATAACATTTTACGGTATCATTGAATCGGAGCAGTGCTACTTATAAATCGGGTCCCTACTTCCTCTTGGCAGCCCTAGACCATTTGATCTTGTTCACAAAATCATTCCCACTCCAACCCAATTTTTTTAAGAATAACCTTATAAGATGACAGGTGAGATGTCGGCAGTCTCTTAGCAACAAGCGATATAGATATTAATGACATGCAATGCATGTCGGAAGTTTTATTTTACCAAAAGATCGATTCCGTGATTTTTGGCAACCAAATACACACTTCGTGTACGGTAACTGATTTTGTTTATTTGTGCAGTGTAACCCGTTACCCAAATCGACCATTTTACTCCAGCTTTTTGACCTCTATTTTCAGGATAACTTGATCTTTATGTTAAAACCAATTATTGCTCTAACCGACATTGCTGTCGAAAACCACGATTTTAACGTTAAGAATGTGTTTGCTATTTCAAAATACGGTAACCGATTTCTGATGTTGGTACAGTAAAGGGTAATCCTTCCCGTTATACATGCATTGTAATTCTGCTATGTTGAGGTTTCTTATGAACCCCTTTCACCTACGTCACGCTGTTATTAGCAACGGAAAAAATCGCCACTGTATGAGAATAGACCTTATTTATATGACGTCACTGAGCACAAAGTGTTCGCTCGTTTGGAGGTTAGGCAAGCGCGTATCATTGCAAGTTACAACAACAAATGCAGACAGCTGATTTGTCAGCCAATCGGAAACGCGCGTGTAAGTCTACTACACGCGCGTGCCAAGTCTACCGCGTGTACCCCATGTGCTTACTTATTGTCGGTCACGTCAGTGCATAAGGTCTATAGACCTTATGTATTGACTTTACGGGAATTCATTTTAGAGTGTAAACAAATCTCGCTACATAAGGTACATGACTCTGGTACACATACTTTACGCACGTGCACGGCTCAGCCGAGGACACAATTTCTGTTCTGTGACAACATAATGCAAAAGTCCATGTGACATCACGAATGACGAGTGGGATTGCCAGGTACTGAAAGCGCAAAGCACACACGCAGTTAGCGCATTTACACACATGGTTTAACCATATATAGTACTGTGACATAATGGACGGTTGCCCTTTAAAGCTAAAGAGACGCGCGATCTTGACCTTCAAAATCACGCGATCACGTGACGTCTGTAAAACCCCTCTATATTACCCAACACTCATTGTGATGGGAATGGACAAGGCTTTTCTTTTCTTATCCTGTAGATGAGTTACTTTAGCTGATATGGGTCAGCAATATATTTGGCTGTTCGTAAATGGGCAACATCACAATATAACCTAATTGTTGCAACACTTAATCACTAACCGTCTCTGATGACTTTTGACGTCATGCAATAGCATTTCACCTCGTCTCTTCTTTTCTCAAAATTAAATCGTGACTGTTTATATCGGTCAATATTATAGGTAGCCTAATGCACTTTGCCTTAAATATTTTTCAAAGATCCACAGTCTTTGAACTGGTAATACAAGTTTTCTTGGTCTGAAGTTCGTGAGGTTGGTCATGTTCAGTATAGGCTGCTCCTTAGGGACTTAGTTCCTTTGGGGAGCAGAACCCCTTTGGGAGTAAATGTTTGGTTTTCACCCTTCGGTTCTCCGCCAGAGAGTCGAGGGGACTTTTGAAAAAGTACAAATTTTCTTGTGAAAGATAATTTTGGAGATTAAGATAATACATCACGTCAGTACTTATTGTTGTGCTGTATGGTTTTATACTGCAACTCCTAGATAACCGGATGGTGAACTTAGTCTTTGCTCGTCATGAACTTTGTAAACAAATAGCGGCCTGGACTTCGTGATTTCAAAATAGTCCGATTATCGTAGCAGAGGTCATATCACAATACATCACAATACATCTGGGTCCGCAAATATCTCTAGAATAGCCCGAGAAATTTTCAACAAACTCAAAATTTATATGAGAAAGTAAACTATTCAATTTAATTCTTGCAACTACTAATAACAGAAAGTAAAAACAAGAAAAAATATAGCCATCTGTCCAAAATACTGGAGAACCCTCGGCATATACCCTCAGCTAGATGAGAATTGATGTGGATTCTAGGGTTGGCAAATGGAACGAAAACAGAACATTGTTGTGAAATCCATATCAAATTGAACTGAAGTGCAAAACTGCAACTGCTGTTTAAGCTTGCAGTAATTTATTTTGCAAACATTGACAACTTTTTGAACGGAGAAAATAATGATCATCATACATGCAAGAAAAGCAAACCAGAAAAAAGGCTTATTGATGTTTTTTCATATTCTTACGAAATTGTCTCTCCTCCCTTGCTCTGCCCTCTAAAAATGAGATCTTTATACACTCAAGTTAGTAAGTTGTACAGTTGTGCCTAGGCCGTTGACAAAATAAAAGACAGTAGGTGCAAATTTATTCGTTGTTTGTTTAAGCTGTAGTGTAGGCACTATGTAGCCTAAGAACCTCTTAACGTTTTATTCTGATTTGCTCCCCCAACCTGCCCTGTAAAACGTTCAAATTGAACAAAAGGAAGAAAATTGATGCCATTTGAAATGCAGTATAATCATGTCTCTTAAAGCTTACGTTAACCCGGATTAAGACCCTCCCTGGCATAAAAAAATATTACACGCACTGAAAACTCAAGAAGCAAATATCGCTTATAACGATAAAAATCCATTATGCTAATAAGCAGGAGTACTTAAAATTTTTAAACCCATTATTACGAGAGTATTGGGAATATATATGAATTAACTTCCAAGGTGTGTATTCTGAAATAATCATTTTTTTTCTGCCTCTTTCTTCTTTTTTCTTTAAATTAGTAATGTAGTACTTCATGGGGAGATGTAGCTTAAAGGACATTCATTGTTCTCTTTAAAATTATCACTCGGGTAAATATTTTCAGAAAAGAAAAGATGACGTATAAGAACGAAACTGCACAAAATATACTTGAGATAAGTTTAACATTAAAAGTTGAAGGACACTGAATGTTTGCAAGCAAATACGAGAGTGATAATAGCCTATTGTTATTATTCAAAGCTACCTAAGAGGAATCTTTTGTACCCATCATGTGATTGACCTTTGCCCTGATTAATGTAAATCATGTTTGCCACAACCATACAAAGTAATGAATATTATCCCCACCCTTCCCAGTGGCGGAGCAAGGAAATTCTGTCAGAGGGGCGAGAGGAGTGTAAGGGAGCTTTGATGTAGGTAGATACTATATGCCTCAGTACAGTAAAACCTATAAAAGGGCGCCGACAGGCGATTTGAGTGCGTCAGGGGGCGCCGCCCCGGCTATATGGACGCTCCGCCACTTCCCCTCCCGCCTTACTCGAATGGCGCAGGAAACCGGAATTGCGGGAAATACCCCCCCCCCCAAATGGGGACACTAAGACACAATTCTGCATCTCATTTTGCAAGGAAGAAAACAAAACGTTTTATTTGTTATTTTTCAATATTTTAGAAAGCAATTTACTCTTGCAAAGTTACAAAGATTTATTGTTAATAGCAGCTGCACGGGTGATAATGGAATGAAGGACAACTGTAGTGACAGGATTATGGTTAACTTCATGTAAAGATTTTTTTAGTGAATTGGCCTATGCAAATAGTAGTTTTTGTGAGCAAAATCGTAATTATCCGGCAACCGTAGAAGCTAAAATCAGGAACACAAACTGAAAATCTCACACAATAGTAGTTTTAAATTGCATCTACGTTCCCTCAAACATCCCATATATATATATATATATATATATATATATATTCTATTCGTCTGCATCTACCAGGTTTTCCCATTGCCACCCCCTTCAACCCCCCCCCCCCCCCCCCTAACCTC
>WURT03075998.1:0-13238 GCA_009936505.3 Holothuria glaberrima | reverse complement strand
TTTCGGACTTTGACCTCTGGTGACCTTGAATGACCTTTGACCTCTGCCAAAAACAATAGGGTTCTTCCTCTTGACATCACAAATCTACATACCAAATACAAAAAGGATTACAAGCTAAGCGTCACAAACACACATACACACACACACACACGACATTAGGCCTACACGACATCACCATAGCATTGATTCCTTCGGCCTTCAGCAAGGAATCAAAAACTGCTGCATATGTGGTTTTAATATTTCAAGGACACAAATCTATGAGACTCAAATTCTTGGCCTAATGACAGCAACAGAAACATACTGTACTCCTGAACTTTGTATGTACAGAAGTTGTACCAAAGCTTTATCACACAGTACATATTGATCTCATCTCATGATGGGGCAACACAGAGGAACATAATTGCCTATTCTTCATTAGTGCAGCTCCACATCATGCCAAGTGATAGCATTAATTAGGCAATTCAATAATATATCTGATATAATTTGTGGTGGCTTGTATACAGTTAAGCATGCTGCAATTGGACTAAATTTAACCAAACTGTACATTTCAATTTATAAGTGATTTCCATTCTATGTTATTATACTTTCTTCCCCTCCCTATAGATTTTGGCCCCAAATATCAGGGGCAGGAAACACCATTTTTTTTTCTTTTTTTTTTGGGGGGGGGAGGGGGCAGGGCAGAAAGCTCCCTAGGCCAGGCAATACATAAATTTTGCTGTTTGTGGACACCCTGGTAGCTTGTTAAAATCCAATTTACTAGGGTTGGCTAGGTGCAGATATGAGACAGTAAACTGCTTGAAATCAAGGAACAAACATTTGTCAGTGTACAGTACGTAGCTTTGATGGTTTCATCACACAGTATTTTACCCCAATTAATCCTGAAACAGGTATACTTAGCTCTCTTATTGTGTTTTACCACATTTGTCTTACTGCTGTACTGTGTGGTCTAGCTGGCACTACCATTTGAATGTAAATATATTTTTCTTCAAAAATGAGTGCCTTCGTCAGTGACAGGTTTTGCTGGTTATCATGATCATACCAACAACTTATTTAAAATCAGTTAAGTTTTGTGAACCTAGGCCTACAAAAACTTAAAAGTGCCAAATAGGCCTATAAGGCTATGTATTTCAACATTTTTTTTATTGTTCTTTGTTACCACTCTGTGATCTTCTTGAAGTTTCTTTGAGAAAAATTGTTCATTTCACTCATACAGAACTAGAATTTAGAAATAAATCTCTCTGACCTTGTGTAAGAGTCAAACCTCATTAGATACAGTACAACTTGTGATATTGCACTGCATGTGTACTGTAAGCAGCCTAGAGTGACATAAAAAAAATAGAAGGGCTTGGTAGGGCTAAAGCCCCATATGATGCCCTGTAGTCCAGACTCAAAACAAAACTCAAAGTCGAACCAAACTAAAAAACCCACAATGCCTCAGCTCAATCTGATTTTACCAGACACGAATTTGAACTTGGCAATGATTATTGAATATTGTTGTGATGAAAAACAGTCAATGAAATGAACAGCTTGATCATATCTAAGCCTATGTAACATACATACACACGTTTCCTTTTTGTCTGCTTCAGTTCATGCAAAAATTATGGTATTCCAATAAATTCATGCCCATGCTAGCCCACAATGTACATCGTCGGCTTAGGCCTAACTTTGCGGGCTTTCAAGTAGGCCTATGTACCATCAAGTATCGTAATACAGTACTGTAGTTGATACAGCAGATGGGGCTCATTGCCTCATCACACTACAAAAAGCATACAACGGCATACTTACCATTCTGAACATTCTCGAACAACGTGCGTTCGGAATCAGAGAGTTCGCCTTTCTTCTTCATGGTTTTTCCCCTTGCGAAATCCAGGAAGGGACAAGTTTCAAACTTTATTTTGGAGGAAATCAGGGCCAGAAAACTGACGAAGAAATTGGGAATCCTTTCGTCGGCTCTTCAGAGTCCTTTTCACATGAATCTTGTGAAGTGACTTTACAGTACATAAAGCTCAACCTGTCACATCACAACACGGACCTATACAGAGCTGCAACAGTAGTACCGATCTATATACACACAGTCAGCGTATGTACTAACTCGCTACATATGCAAGTAGCTGCAATGCACTGTGTTATGAACGTTGCAAATACATGGCCATGTATGACAATCCGAGGCTGCATTTTAAAGACGCATATATATATCTATTGCCACAATTTCTTTTACTGAAAAAGATCAGTATAATGCAGAAGTACAACTCTTTGGCACGCCACGCAGGCTAATATTGTATACGGCTACTTGTAAACGCCATTAGAGATGTGTAACTATTTCAAATGTCCTAATTGAAACCGTGGTGGGGAACTGTTACCCACCTTATTTCAAAGCTGATCTTGCTACCGTTTATATATTGGCTTACTAAGTCTAGGCGGGAGGGTAGCTACAGTAAAATATTCTGATTCCCCTTCCCATCCATCGGATTTTCTTTGTTTTAATAAGCGTCCGTAGATCTTGCAATTTGAGGTTACAACTTGAGAAGCTTTTGATAGATATACAGTAAAAGTTTGATATATTTCATGGTGGAGACTAGGGGCATCATTGGTGAAAAGTGGCAGGGGCCAAGAAGCATACTTTATGCCCCCCATTTTCAACTGGGGAATTCCCCCACCCCCACCCAGCCTCCTGCACTACATCATAATTTCACAGCAGTTAGGAGCAGTCCTCATTTTTTTATACTTTTATGAGTGGGAAACACTTTGCATGAATTGATCTATTTTAAACAGAAATTAAAGGTTATTAAACATTTTTTTAAATTTTTTAATCATGTTATTTCCAATCATTTATCATTCAATTTTAAAATGGGTGGAAATGGTTCAGTGTATCCATTTTTCTCTCACTTTGAGAAAAACCATACAACGTAGAAAGCCAGATTGGACAATACACACAAGCAGAAATGAGAGAAATCAAAGATAACTATGTGGCAATTTACTACATTAGTTTGTATTTGCACACATTGAGCATGCATCATTCCTCCAACAAAACTGAAGCATTATTCTGTCTTCCAAAAACTGCATTCACTTTTAGACATGCTATGAATATTTCATGCAAACATCAAAGCCAGGAGCACTTACAGTAAAACTTACAAAAATTCATGTGCAACAAGAGTTTCAGATTACTTAACTATCTACTTTTTCTTTTATGAAAATGAAAAATATTGAAACGAGATATAACAATGGAAGATTACACTGCTTGCAATAAAACCAACTCAGACAGCTTAAAGAGGACGAGTACAAATGAGGAAATATTAGCTGCAAATGTAAAACAGTCAAAACTACATATGCACATGAAATAACCATGGTGTATACATTTTCAACTGCAGACTAACTTCCATCTCTCCCCACCCCCCATATATTGTGGTCCATTCAGTTGCACCTATACCCCTCTCAAAGATGAAAATTTGACCCCAAATCTCCCCTTTTAAAGTTTTCTTCATATAAACACCTCTTTTCCAACCCTAGCTGTTTTTTCCAACTCCAGCTGAACTACAACCTTTCTAATAAAATTCTCTAGTAATATATTCCACCTCTTAAATGTATAATTTAAACAATGATAGTGCACACAATACACATGTACACCACAAGCTAAGCAATTTCTCTAATGCAAAAATAGCTCATTGTGTAAGAGACCCAAAAGACCACCTTACTCTCTCTGTGGACCCTACCATCGGTCAGGCCCAGCTCTCCTTTCCCCTATCCCCACTTCTTTCACAGAATTCCTTCAAAAAAAGAATATTTAGTTACTTTACAACTTTTCTGCTTGATTCAAATGATAGCCAGGTTGTCCTTACTGTATAGAATCTGTTCTTAATCTGAAGGCATCACAAGACTAAACCTTTTACTAAATGTCTCATGTATGAAGGAACAGCTTTTGTGGGGGCCATCAAATGTGGACATTTTCACAGTTCACAGTTCTCATACTATTCCAGTGATCCTGAATGGCTTGAACAACTCTTTGGGTTAAATCTTAATTACATTGGCACTGAAACATCTTAAATGTTTAACACAGAACTTAATTTATTTCAAAAATAGAGAGACAATAGAAAGTCACATGACAACTGTTTCTAGTGAGGCTTTTGAAGACTGTCACAGCCATAAAGTCATATCTGCGAGTCTAGTGCACACTTTAGGATAAATTCATGATACAAACAATGGTGATCACTTGTTGTATAAGTAGAAATACAAAGAAGGCCGAGCCACAAATATAGCAAAATACCGGTCAATCTCCTAACTTCTTCCATGTAAATGTCTTCTGGTAATCATGGCACAATTGTACAATTGCTTTCAAGTTTCATTACACTCTGTTGTGTTTGACCTTCAACAAGCAAAATTGTACTGTGCTTCTTCACACCACCTGACAAATCATGTGACTTAAACTTGACCAATCCTGCAAACCAAAGTGGAAGACTTGGAACTTTATAAAAGTATACTGCAGCAGCTTTTCACTACATATTCTCAATCACTTTTCTGACACAATTAAACATGTAAACCACTCTTTGACTAGTATCTATATCTCCCATCACCATAGCAACCAAAATCATACGCACATCTTATTCAATTATGTGAATATTCATCAACTGAACACATTCATTCAACTTTACATCATGCATTCAACAATCATAAAGAGCTGAAATCACATTTCCATGTAATGCTTGTATTTTTCTTCAACCTCAGACACTCCAGGTTTTACTTTCTTGTGATTGTTAACCTTAACACCACTTGCCTCAGAGATTTTCTCCGCCCAGTGAGCTTCATTTCTAAGATGCTAGCAATCAAGTGCTACATACTTAATATGCACCATACACCTTTTCAGTACCAACAGGAGTTGCTGTAGCAACTCCCTGGTACTGACTGGTCACTTGAGGTTTCATTTTGTCTCATATCATCAAATTTTCAATGAAAACAGAAGAGCACCAGTATTTTGACCAAACACATTTTACATGAATAGTCATGGAGCAACATATAATACTCTACATATAACCAAGTTCAAACCAAAGTGTTTGCAACAATTTCTTGACCTAATACCTGAATACTGCAATGAATTCAAACTGAAAACTAAAGTTAACAAATTGCATCAAGGAAATGTAAACCAACAATATGTTGTGAGCAAAATGACTTTATAAATCACATTAAAAGTATTCCCTTTAACTGAAAGAGGGATGCCTGAAAGAGATTTTAAGCTCTTCCCTTTGCATCATAAATAAAAGAAGCACTTTCACACTGTCACATCCCTTATTTGATAACACCACTAATCTACAAATTTAACTATGTCCTTGTCATAGCTAACTAGCAACTTCATCATATTTTTGAGGCAGTGGTCACTGTCTCTAAAACAGATTACCTCATTACCTCAAAAAGATAATGCACCATGGCATATTTTATTCTCAGACAAGGAAATGGGAAAGCACATGTGCCACCTAATCTTATTTTTTTTTTCCAAAAAGGAGGAAGTGCCCTAAAACCTAAAAATGTTTAACTTAAATACAAATGGAGCATCATGTCTTTAGAACATTGGCAAAAAATAATTCTATCATGACAATCAAAAATACCAATCTGGTAAACCTGTCTATCCACTTATATTTTAGAACAAAAAGTCAGTAACTTTGCTTAATATTTATTATAATAGCATCAACAATAACTGTAAAAGTGATGACAATTCTCTGGTTAAAACCAAAATATGTTAAGTGTAAATATACAATGCTCTTCCTGTGGGAGGGGTACAAGAGGACCCCAACGACAATCATGAATATTATTTATGATACGTCTCTATTAAACATACTAACATATAATTTCTCATCACACTTAACATTTAAATCGATAAAAAAATGTCTAATACAATGCCTGCAACATTTACATCATAATACAGGTCATGTAGATTAACTTTAGTGTCTTTTTGAGACATAGTGTAAAACCACAAAAAATTCTGACCACATGATCTGCTTTACGTCAAAAATACAAGCCGATCCTTGGATTTGAGACAACATACTGACTTTTAGAACAACACTGCATAAGTAATATGAAGTTGACGAAAACTATTGCTTTATAATAAATAAAACTATCACCCATAATACAACTTTTGCTGAAAGTTTTGTAACACTTGCATTATGACAAAAATATTATTTGTACACATACAAGAACAATGTTTGCTATAAACTAACCCAAAATGATAATTTTGCTGTAAGTGCTAAATATATGAAATTATAATATGTACTGCTTTTAATTAATAATTAATTCAACAAATGTGCTATACAAGGTAGCTTCTCTACATTTTATCCTGTGCAGGACTGGGTCTATTAAAATTCATGCCCAAACAAATGAAAAAATATCTCCCTCACCAAACACCAGTGTGAACCTACAGTTGAAATTCAAGTGAGTGAAAATCACTGTAACTGGTAAAAATTCAATCGCAAACTGTAGCCTACATGTAAATACAAACCCACACAAAAACCTTCCTATGGTTAACAGATACTAGCAACTAGTATGGGACCTTAGTATCAACTTGAAAATGAGTAAATCATTCTTTGAAATGTACATTCTCTAAAGCTAAAAAACCAATGAGTTCTTGAGAAACTATTGATCAGCTGACATATTTTCCTCTGGGTCTTCCAGAGAGAGATTGTGAACCTGACTTTGCGTCTCAGCTACCCAGCTGTTGACTCGTTCAGTGGCGCTGACCTCTGGAGCAAGCAGCCCTTCTTCTCTTTCTTCATCCTCATCATCTTTGTCTTCGTCTGCTGCCTCTTCCTCCTCAATGTTAGCGTAAGACTGATCCTGCAAAACCAGCTGTTTCTTGTGCCTGTCTTCCACTGTACAGGCCGATGCCTCTGAGTTGCTCTTCTCCGTAGATCCATCAGGAATTACTGACCCTGAATCCAAGCATTCATCTTTCCTCACCTCTGAGGGAAGGTCATCCAGCCCCCGGTCAGGCTGATCTTGCTCTACAATGTCTGGCCCACACACCAGGTTTGACTCAAGGTCCAGATCAGGTTCAGGTTCTGGGTCATTTTCTGAAATTGGTTCAGATATAAAGGATTTGAAGGATATACCACTGCAGTTTGAAATGTTGCGGCGATGTCCCAAATGTTTGCCAATGTTCTTGGCGTTTTTCATTTCAATGTCCCTCTTCTGAGCCTGCAGCAATATTTGATACTCCTCACGAGCGTTGTTGGCCAATTCTATAAGCTGTTTAAATATTTCCTGTTGGAAAATTATTTTGAAAATCACATTAAGGTGTCTGGGCTCTATTACCAACAAGACAGGTATAACCTGCATCAAACCTTTAAAAATGCCAAAATTTCATGACAGTCATTTCATGATTCTTAACTTACATCACATGAACACTTTTCAAAGCTGCCTTAGCATAATTTAAGCAAAGGTGAAGGAAGTCCTGGCAACTTAAAAGAGGTTAGTTGTAAATGTTACCATGCTAAAAGATACATATTCTGTAGATCATGGTTTCCCAACCTTGGGGTTGTGACGCTAACTGGGGTCGCGAAGCACTTATCGTAGGGTCGTGAACTACTTTGAAAATATTTGAAAATTTGTCACTCCCTAATGCAAAATAGTAAATATCACTTATCCAGCAACTTCTGTATTGCTAAAGAAGACAGACTAACTAAACACAATGCTTGCACAACCTTGTGAAGTCAAATGCAAAGTGTCACCTGCGCAACTGTCGCCTGGTTATGAACAATTCTGGTTGTTACTATGGTGCATTATGGTATATTAATAAGGGTCGTGATCTGATGCTGCTACCTGAAATGGGGTCGCCTCCAGAAAGAGGTTGGGAACCTCTGCTGTAGATGCGTCAATTCAACTATTCTTTATCAATGCTGAATCATTTTAGAGGCTCCTTGACCATTACTCCAAGATAATTTCTCACAATACCCTTTAGGAACTCATCCTAGGAGGGATTGACTGGGGAGAAATGGGTAAGGGGTGGGCATCCAGTAACACTTTCAAAGTTTTTAGAAGTTACTTTCTATTAAGGACTTCACTATCAAAAACCTCTAGGTTTTCACAACCTGCACATTTTTAACTTAGGACTGAAACAGCATCAGGCTGAATAGCAAAAAATAGGGACACTGGCCAGCAAGGACATTCTTTAAAATTCACTCATAGTAGGGACACTTTTTACACACAAACCTTTAAAATATGTTTATGTTAGGTTGGGGACAAATGAAGCTGTACTATCCAGAGAAAAAGCATCCATGCTCCATCCAATGCTTTGATGCAGTTCATCCTGATTATTTCAACAAAGACCATTTTATATATTTTGCTATTTACAACTTTAATGTTGAAGTTATGACCTTAAACTTTATCACCCATCAAAAGGTATCCCTGTACTGCTCATCGCGCATGTGTTCTACCACAAGTGAAAATGCTGAGCATGCTCAACATGTTACAGTTCTCCTTACCTTCATAGCAGGTGTCGAATATGTACTCCTCTTCTGACATACATACTCTAACACTTGCGAACAATGACAGAGATCATCCAATTTTGCTATACTCATGAGCCCAATTGGATTTTTACCTCTCCACTGTTGATTGGTTTCAATATATGAATATTCATACAGCACGACAAAGCTTCAGCTGTAACATTCACTTTCACACAGTAAGTCAATGGGACTTCAATGTGTGAGTTTGAAGAGAGCAAAATCACACACTAAAGCCCCACTGACGTTTGTCGTTCAAAAGAGCAAGATAATCAGACTTGCTTTAGTCGTTTTTCGTTGAATATTTATAATTTTTGTTTGTTGTGATCGTATATACGAATAATTAATAGCGTACAGTTTTTATGCAGTTTGACGAAGAATTCTTGTGAAAGTTCGCAGACGTTGGTATTGTGAGTGCAGTCAGTGTGGGTGCAGGAGCAATACACGTCCGCCGGGCGGGCAACATTTCTCCACATATTTTCCTATAAGGTACCCTGAGCAAAATGGGACATCACATGAAATGGGTCTACATCTGAATATATCTGTAACCTGGCTGACCCTCTCCCAATGCATACCTACAAAACAAATATTCAGTGCTTGACACATCTGACTATTATGTACATACCTCAGCTCCATTGTAACTAAAGACACCAACCACACTGACAGGTACAATCTTGTTAACTGCTCGGCCAAGGGCACTCCGACAAAGTCCAAAGATGACAGGGACATCCTGTTCTTCAGCTGTGGTTGTTATTTTATTGAGGACATCATCAATACCTCCTGAAACAGACAAAAATAAAAGTCTGTGAGCATTTCACACATTCCTGTGACAAACTTTTACCTAAAACACAAAACAGTAACCAGATAACTTATAATCAACTCTGAGGAAGTATAATGATTGAGAATTTTAAGGCATCATGTCAAAATAGTAAGTCTGCAGCTGTCTCTGCCAAGCCACAGCTGCTGCAGCCATACTTTGCTGCTTTACACACTATAATAGCAAAATTTAATTATTCCTGCCTTTTTTAATGTGCACAGCAACAATGCATCGCTGCAGCAGCTTCAGCTTGGTTGAGGCAGCTGCAGCCTCAGGTTTTGACATGGCGGCAAGGGCAAGCAAGCCACCAAGTGGTATGCCAGGTGTCACACAATACCTATAAATAAAAGTACGAGAGCACAAACAAAAGGAAAGGAAAGTAAGAGGTGAAACAAGTTTCAACAAGGAGAGAGACACAAAGAAATAACTTTTTCTTGCAAATCCTTAACACATTTCACATCAAAAAGTTCCAAGGAAGTCAAGACAATTAAAGGACTCTTTAAATGAAGTTTCTGGAGATGATACATGACATTTTTTTCTTGAAGAATAATAAGCTGGTGTAACATTTACATTTATAATCTATCTACTGTTCAATCGAAACTTATGACCCAGATCTGAAATTTTTACATCATGTCCTTACCTTTGGACTGAATTTTTTCCAAGTTTGGTGATATGACAATGCACTGAATCTTTTTCTTCTCCAGGTGCTTGCTGACTTCTCGAAGGCCCATCACAATCCTTCGCTTTGATTTAGCCTAATGGAAAATACAGTAGAACATTGAGAAGACAAAGATTTTGGGGGAAGGGAGTAAAGATGGCATAAATGGGCAGAACGATGACTGATCATTTTGCATATGTATCTCACTGCTTTGCATCTTAAGGAAATTGATGAGATTCAGGAAGAAATCTTAAGAAAATTGAACAAAATTGAAAAGATTCTTTTTGCAACAATCTTTGAAATATGAATAGGGTTGTATACATAAAAGTCTTCACAAAACTATTTGTTGAAATTTTTCCAGACTTTTTCTCCTAACAGTATTGTGACTGTATGTTGTTTGAGTACCAATTATTATTGGCACATTCCTGCTGCATTAGTTTTTCCCTAGTCATACTTTGTTTAAAGTGGATATTGCTTCAACTCAGACACATTTTGGAGTATTCCTGTGTTGATACCTACAAACAGTGACTGCACTTTAATCAACATTAAGTCAAACAATAGCTTGGCTTTAATTGGTCAATGATGACTTGGACAGTAAGTGGGTATGAACCACATGCATGGCACACAGCTCACACACACACTATGGGCTTGAGAAATTTAAACTCAGCACAGGCTATTGTGGGTTTGTGAAGTGCAAACAACCGGTGCTTTAAATTGGCAAAGGGGGCTGGAAGTAGGGGCCTAGCTAGAAGTTAACTTAATACGGATAATTACTGTCCAGGGCAAAACCATTGACCCTTTCACTCTAAATCAGAAATCTTCACAATATATTTATCCTTCACCTCTATGAAACAGATTGTTGATTAACACAATGGGTATGACCTTCTCTTTGCCACAGATACCCAGATAATAACAACACAAGAGTACAATCAATCTAAAATATTAATGCCCCTTGGACTACTAACTGACACCTTCAACTAACTTAAGTGCTACCCTATGCCTAAACAATTTCCGAAATTGGGTACAGAAACCAAACTCTTCCGTATTATCCTTTTTTTTTCTCACTGAGGTTATCTGGAAAACCTACATCTGTATATTTGAATCTAATTGATACAAGCTGGTGTATTAAGTCAAAGCCAACGTTTTTCCGAGATACGGAAAATGGAAAGAATTCACAGAATCGGTAATAGAACATGGAATTGACAAATTTGACTGGCAATAAAAAAAAACTTTAGAAA
The DNA here is from genome assembly GCA_009936505.3 of Holothuria glaberrima. Classification (NCBI taxonomy): domain Eukaryota; kingdom Metazoa; phylum Echinodermata; class Holothuroidea; order Aspidochirotida; family Holothuriidae; genus Holothuria; species Holothuria glaberrima. Next base: position 2,045 of record WURT03075998.1, on the reverse strand, counting down.
TGTGGGTAGAAGTTGTAAACTTTCAGTTTGAGAACACTCTAAGCAGAGAGCAATGGATACAGTCACTCTTTATCAAGGTCTCTACTACAGCTTAGCGGCATGAAAACCTACACACATACGCAGGACTGCCGAGACCCTGTCCCCAGCAAACCGTACAGTTCGTAGCAAAAATTCTTCACTTATTGAAAAACTGACAAAACACGGAAATGGGTGGGAAAACAGGAAAGTCACAGAAAATGAAAAATTAACAAAATGGATTCCTCAATCAAGAAAACAGAAGAATTTTGGCGCTGTATTAAGTACCTTAGTAGGTCCATCTCTGTTATACTGTCTCTCCTGAAACTTGACCAAAGTCTGCAAAAGAGTTGTACAGCAAGCATCAATCTCCTTTGTGACCATCTGTTTACAGTATCTGAAAAAGATGAAAGGGAAAATTCAGGTGGGTGCTCATACAGATCTGAAAATAAAATCTGATTTTTGTACTCAGATGGAGAACAAGAGGAAGCAGTGGGACTTAACTTTACCCTCAATATTATTACAAAAGTAACTTACAAAATGGTTAAGGCATGAAGAGGGTTAATTAAGGAAACTGCTGAAGGAAAAAGAGAGACAGAACCCCTACTGCCATGCACTGAAGTTGGAGCATAAATGTTGTGTACACTATAAATCAGCGGTGCTTGTAACTCAACTCATGCTACCCAAAATACAGGTGTAACATATAGACTGCCTATTTCATGCAGTGGCTCTTACACGATGAAACCTTATTCAGGAAAAGTTTGACAAACAATTGTAATATAACTTTTAAAGGAGGAAACCTTTCCAGCGATAGATTGTGTCATACTAAGGAAATAAAATATTCTCGAGTGAAGAATATAAACAGGTACAACTTCTATGCTCACAAAGAATTCTCTTCCAAACACAAATGTGAAGAACCATTCCAGATCAGATCAAAATCTACCACAGGTCATACAGAGATTAAAGGACTAATGAAAAGAACAGAACTAAAGCTTTCTTTTGACACCAAAACCATAGGTACATGACTTTCTTACACATTACTTACATACTTGGAAGGCTGGGCTTCAATGTTCTAACTAGAGCAGCAGTGCTGCAGTCCCCAACCCTTTTGATGTTATGACCTGTCCCAATTTTGGACACAATCATGGTCCATACATTATATGTACACAAACTCACGTTGTGCTGGCTAGCGTGTGTAACTGTGCTGACATAGCAATTAAAATTTTACAGCTGGTCCATGTCAGAGATAAATCTTAGCTAGTCTGTCCCCCTATATAATGCTACCCTTGGGGGGAGGTCAGGGATAGGAATCAGAAACTAGACTAACAGTCCATTAATGTTACCAGTTTGTGCAGGGCAGTGGCATAACCAGAGGAAGAACAGGCTGTCAATTGTTCCCCCCCCTCGAATATCCCCCTCCTCCCCACATGAAACTGGGCTCCAATAATAATGAAAAACATGAAAAGAAACTTGCTTAAAATGTCTGTCCCTCATTTCCATACAAATTGAATAATCCCTGATCTGACATGATGCATCACATATTTTCAAATCAAGAACTCATTCATATATTTTCAAACTTATCCAAATAATACCAACACTTACTCTCTAAATTTGTTACTGTGAATACGTTTCATTGCAAGGACTTCACTTTGTGATGAGCTGCTGCCATTCTGGGTGGGAGAACCCATCCCTGGGGACAGGGGGCTAAGGCTAAGGGGCTCAGCCTGACTCAGGGGTGACATATCGCTGTGAGATGTGTTGATGGAGAGTGAGTTACGGTCACTTGGAGCTGCAAATGATAAAATTGTAAGAAAAATAGTAATGACCATTATGTAAACCACTACTCAATGCGATGAGACAACAAAAATATAAAATTAAACTATATTGTAAAGATAATTAACTCTATAATTTAAGTAGATGCATATGACAAAGGAAAAGGTTAAAACAAGACACACACAAAAAAAAAAAAAAAAAAAAAAAAAAAAAAGTGTCATTCCAAACTTGTCATGTTAAGTACATTATCATGAGTA
>WURT03075987.1:0-13238 GCA_009936505.3 Holothuria glaberrima | reverse complement strand
TTCTTTCTTTCTTTCTTTCTTTCTTTCTTTCTTTCTTTCTTTCTTTCTTTCTTTCTTTCTTTCTTTCTTTCTTTTCTACGTTAAAATTTCAAGTCTCGAAGAAAAAAGAACAAAAAGATGTTTCTGCCGAATAGCCTATTACCTTAACCAGTTAACGGCTGAAACGTCGTATAATTCTTAGTGACGAAAACACTTCATGGTTGCCGCTCACTTATTCGACGGTAAGGTAATTGTATTTGTGTAGTGTAGTAAAGTTTCGGTAATTGCTAGAAGGTATGAACTATCACATGACTTAACACCAATTATCAGAGCCCATGAACAAACACAATACCATTCCTTTACACTTTTTAAGGGCGTTTAGAGGACTATAAGTGAACGTTCTTTTTTCACGACAGATTGTGCCTACTCAGCAGGTAATGAAAAACTAAAGGCCAGTTCATCAGTGCTGAAGTCGAGTCCTCACCTTCCGAGTCCGAGTGTGAGTGAGTCCAAGTCCTCACCTCCGAGCTGCAGAGTCCGAGTCCGAGTCACTTACCTTCATAGCAGGTGTCGAATATGTACTCCTCTTCTGACGTACATACTCTAATACTCTGGTATTGGGAGTGCAGTCAGTGTAGGTGCAGGAGCAATTCATGTCCGCCGGGCGGGCAACCGAGTCACAAGCTTTGTGTCCGAGTCCGAGTCCCCATATGGATAAAGTGTACACTAAGAACACGAATTATCATTTTTTACACTGCCTTTGATACAATGCTGTTGTTGTGTTCTGCTGTAAGTTCTGGGTCTGAATGGCAGTGCGCAATTGGTCTTCTTTTATTGTTTATGCATGTGGTGGTTTGGAATGTATGCCAAACATGGTACTGCTTTTGTTTCCTTTGCATTGGCGGAAAGGCATGAATTGACGAATAGGTCTGTTGGGAAAATCGGCGTAGGGGCTGGGGGTAGGGTGGATGCCATTTTTAAACGATCGATCTTTTAATATTTTTTATTAAAACCTATTGCAAACTGTCAAACTTTTCTTGCTTTCACTGCTCTGCTCTTTCAATTTGAATCGGGATATATCGACACTTGTTTTTTGTTAATGTTCCGTACTGAACTGGCCCTGCACCCGCAGATGTACCTTTGGTACTCTTTACGTGAGAGCGCCTTCCTTTCGAATGTGCCTCATTTCTGCAACCGTTTCCGCTAATAAGGGTGATTAATACCGAACGCTTGTGGAGAGGATGCATTTGGGATACATATTTGCCAACAAAACAAATGTGTCGACAACCTGACAATATATCAGTTTTGTAAGCAAACGACGTGCGCTAGAAAAGAGGTGTCTAACTACATCTTGGTTTCTTGAAGTCTGGTGTAGATTGTTGACATGCATGGACCAGCTGCAGCAGTTGGAATTTCTCTGGCTTCTAACCCACCTTGAATTTCAGCTCCTGCATACCATCACAAGTCGCTCTGCTACATCAGGGGTGTCGTCAGGATTTGCCCTACGGGGGCCAGCGACCCGAAGCTCCGACAGCCCTGATGCTGTCGAGGGGTTGGTGAGGGGCATTTGAAGAAAACCTGTGTATTAGACCACGCCATTGTGGGGCATATATGGCATAAAATTTGTATGCACCGCGCTGAATTAAAAGTTTTTTCCCCGAATCTAAACTCTGAAATTGAAAAACTTGCGAAGAGCGCGAAATTTGTTTGGGTAAGCCTACTCTTAAAAGAATTTATACCTATTTAAAGCTCATATAGGCCAATTGTCCAGGCAGTTGGGCCGTATCTTCCATAACTAACATTGTACATCCCTCCTCGAGTCACTAGCCGTACCGCACGACAGACACAAGAGAACATTAACTTGGTTTAGCGAAATGAGATGATATTCCCGATATTTACATAATTTCATCATAGAAATGTGACCCTTTTGAAATCCAAAATAAGTAAACAGCCCATGGACGGCGACAGAATTTTCCCGACAGGGGCCGGGCCATGCCAGCTACCCTAAATTCCGACTGTCCTTTTGTCCAGGGGTGGTGAAAAGGGGAGATGAAGGAGCCTAACTACCCCATGCCATTCCAGGGCATATTTTGCATAATATCACTTGATACTTCAAGAGCCGTGTTGCGCACTGGCTGTGTTCTTTTGAATCCGAAACGTGAATCTGAAATGAACTTACGAAATCTTAGGAGACCAAATGCCCTTTGATAGAAAAATATATAGGCCGAATAGGCCCTACTATTTTCTTTCCTTCAGCTTATTTGCCTTTTCTTATTTGAACTGCGCATTTTTAAATAATGATATTTCATAATAAAGAATACGGTATTGAGATGCAACTTTTTGAAGCCTGGTAACTTGCCACTCAAGGCGATCTAGGAGGCTCTTTTGGCAAAAAATATTCTTGTTACGCTGTACGAGCCAACAGATAGTGACGCTCCGCTCAGATAAAGTCACGCCAAACCGTGCACCTTCTCCCCAGCCATACTCATTTGAAAAAGATTTGCGCCACTGAATCTGACATCAATTTATTTGTTACCCGCTCTTTAAGGCCAGGATTGGGCCTAATGGATAATCAGTTGAGTCCGCATTCAATGTCATGACAGATAGCGTAGACGACTGTTCAGGTTTATGTCCACTATTTTGTAAATACCCTCAGACCTTCCAGGGCTACGCCCTTTTTATTCCATTCGGTGCTGCTTTGAAACCGGACCTTTTGACGTGGCGGCCCCTTAGACACCACATACAGACATATTCAGGTGAAACGCTAACCATTTCTAACTGAGACCTAAAGGCAAAACCATGGATTCGCGTCTGGCTGTGGCCCTTGAGATCTCCACGATTAAACTCCTGAGCCACCAGCGAAAACCTCATGCACGTTTTAGGGCCTTTAGAATATCATTTACACTTTACAGCGCATATTGCAAAGACATACAGTGTGGAGCACTTTGTATCCGCGGATTATTTTCTTAAAAGTGATTCCAAAATTCTGCCGGTCTCAAGCCCGGTCTCGAAAACTTTAGAGCTGATTCACGAGTCCGGACTGTACGAGACCGAATCCGAGTCCGAGTTCTTGCCTTCCGAGTCCGAGTCACGAGTCCGCGTCTGTAAAATAGTGACACGAGACCGGTCTCGGGTACTACAGCACAGCAGTTCATACTTCAATATAGCGCTATGAATCTATCAAAGTTAAACACTGTTCAACTCTGAGCTATGTTTGTGATTGGACCAGAAGAGCAACATTTGGCCATAATTAGTTCGTATATTTTTAAAGCGCTTGAAAATTTGGAAGTATCAACCGATCTGTAATCGTGAACTTACAGTACTTCTAGTAAAGAGGTTGAACTTACCACAACTATACTGCTACCAATCACGACCAACGCTAGACTTATGATAGTGACGGATGCCCATGCTACGACAAGTCTATCCTCCTGACCGTGAAATGCAATAAAAGATATAAAAATTATACGTTTTTTTACATAGAATTAAGACACAAAACACGAAGCTGCAAACACTATGGAATGGTCGGAAACAAGGTTCACAATAATCACTTTGAAATCAATGTTTTCACAAAATACTTATGAGTAACATGATTCACTATGGGTGCTTTTACACTAGATCCAGATCTGATCGCCTGCGTGGGGTCAGATCCACTGCTCGAGATCAAATTTGTAGTGTAAATGCAGATCAGATCCGGATCTGATCGCGTGATTTTGATCCTAGTAAGATGGGAGGATCAGACCTCGTGCAGGCAATCAAAACTTGAAGTGCAAACGCTCTAGGATCAACGGTGACCCGAGATCAACGGTGAAGCTTGTGCTTCTATTTCGTAATCAAGCACGGAGGAGAATCAGAGTACGACAAGTGTAAATGCACCAGGATCAAGCCATACATGTAATTCGATATACTGATAACCTCGGACGATCAGATCCGGATCTAGTGTAAAATCACAATCTCTCAACTATGAACAGACTAACCGCCCCTCAACCCTCAAACTTATATTTGGTGTTTTTCAAACAATCCTGTACTATTTATTCGCCCTCTCTAATGACGATATCAACAGATGATTTGATGCCCATATCAGCCGTAATATAGCTAGATGCTAAGTTTGGAGAGGGCAAATTTATGGTTGCAGGAACACTTGCACGGAATTACCATGAAGATCTGTATAATTGAAATCGTATTCAGTGGAGAATTTTTGGGGTATATTAGAAATTTACGGGAACTGCCCAAAAATAACCCTCGTTGCATCGGCCGATATCTTATGAAAATCCACTTTATGTTACAATTATTAATTGGGACGGCAGCCTAAAGCAGTTTTGAAAACACGACCATAACAGCACAGCATACCAAACCGTATATCATACCCTACCATGGCCATATTTAACTCTACCATACCCTACTGTACCGTACCGTCCCATACCTTACCATACGATACCATCCATATCATACCATGTCATCACCAAACCTCACCATACTGAGCCGTAAAACTTCATCTAACTAACTCACCATACCATACCAATCAAGTTCCAAATACTTAAAAGAAAAAAGAAAGGTTTCCAACCGATTGACCGAACCTTGATCAGAATTTCGGCAATTTTCCATTTATTATCTGCAATAAGATCGATGATTTGATGTAGTAAGAAGCCATTGAATCCCACAGTAAAGCCGATCAAACACATAACGAGCCATCTGTCGAATTCCAATCTAAGAAAAAAAAATGTGTAATCAGTCTTACATATGTCGAAAAGTAATATCAAAATCCATGGCTATTATGTTTCTAACCATAAAATAAGAACATGAATAAAAATTATTTTTGACATTTTTTGACATCTACAGTCACATGATTGTTAAAGGGAGGGTTTAAAGAGAAATAATTTGTGATATGACAAAGAGGGACAAATGGGCTGGACCGCACCGACCCTACTGTGATACGACTGCGACGCTTCTGAAAACAAGTGGGATCGCAGTCGGGTTGGTGCAGTGTGCGCCAGACTTTGTCTCCGATACCACAATACATAGATTAAGTGTCCTTCTAACATATCGAGACTAAATTTAGGCATAAGCCCTTCTTTTAATTGTTTGAATATGCTTAAATTGGAGAATATGTACGAGTCATCATAGCTGGAGTCCACCCCTTCCCCGGAGCATTGGTTCAATCCATCCCTACGGTTTCAGAGCAAATCTACGTAACTGGGTTAGTGTAACGTCTCCGTGACGGTCAATAGTTGTGTCATTAGCCTGCTCCAAATTAACTTACTCCTAGAGGAATACTTAACAACTCCAAACAAGTAACATACCCAGCTTTATGTGGGCTTGTCACCTGTGGCATCACAAGGGTTGTTTGTAGGGGGTCAAGTGAGTCGACGTGCGCCCCCAGACCCGGGGCTCGGATTACCTGTCTGTTTGATCATCCCCTGTGGGAACTCAGCAAACTATTATTTAAGACCCAGCTGGCGGTGTCATTCTTGAACATGACCGCATCATACCGCTCAATTTAAGTGCTCTTGCCGTCACTAATTAATAATTCAGCGGAGGTGAAGGGGCGCGAAAAGTGCACAAGCTTTCATTTTCCTTTTCTTCTCTTTCTATTTTTATCTTATTCTTTGCTTTTCTATCCTTTTTTCTGTTTTTCTTTTTTCGTCTGCCTTCTTTTTGCACCCCTGGCCCGTGTAGGGAGGGGCAACTGCCCAGTTGCCCCTCCCTGTCCCCATTTATTTCGCCACTGCTGGCGCTCACTTGCATTATTTGTTATGCCTCACAGCAGATAATGAAAACGAAATGAACTCAAACTTGACTTTTCTCAAGATTACACCGACTAATTAAATCCCAGTGTAACTTATTTTATCGAAATGAAATGAAACCGTACAACTTATCTGTGAAATTTTATTCCTTGTTTGGCTCCTACTCATTGCAATTTATGTTTAATCTTGCTTGATCATTTTTAAAGGTATTAGGACATGAAACCAATATTATGTAATAGTTTAAGGACTATTTTGTCAGTCAACTTTAAATTTTGACGTGTTATGAGTGATGACACTTTCAAGCGATGTCTTTCGTTTTAACCCTTTACTGCGTATATCAATAATACTAATCTCCTTGAAATGAAGGTTGAACAAAGAAAGGATAACATAAATGAGACAGTGCATTACTGAGTCTCATTTCACAAAAATGTATATTATAATGTTGGTATATATATATATATATATACATATATTCATGTTATGAGAGTGCAGATGGGATCTATTTTGTAAAATGATCAATGTTTGGTGGATTTGGTGGAAATTGTTGAATTGTTGATACTTTTATCTATTGTAATTCTTTATACATCAATAGACAGATAAGACATTCATATCTACAGACCCTTAAGCTGACCACTATACTGCAATACAGGCGCGTATAGCCAGGATAGTGTCATGGGGAGGGATTTGCTGGAGTGTGACACGGGGGAGGGATATAAGGGGAGGGGCCCCGTACTTTGGGGAAAACGTCTCTTTTAGGTCTCCAGATACAACATAGTGCAATGTCTGTGCCTCATACGTAGTGAAGTTTATCGTGTAAGCATATTATTCTCAAGACTGACGATTTTTGCCATTACTTTTTCAAGCTTGGGTTATGAAGGCTCAACCCCCACCCTCCCCTTGGCTACGCGCCTGCTACAATACGTCCACAACTCGGATAACTATGTGTCACCATTTCTTCGTACGTTAATACGTATGTACTTCATGAAACATCCCGTTCTGGCGTACTGACTAATCGAAAAAATCCGATTTCACGAATCTGTATGGTGTTTCCAATTTCACATAGTGATGAATGTTATCTCAGTTGGAGTTTCTTTGCTTAAGTAATCGTTAAATTGTAGAAAATCAAATATATTACAATGTCATTTCGATTTTAATGCTAACATCAACACTGGGGATGCCGGCAAAAATTGCATTCGTCACTATGCCAATTAAATGACCCCATAAAAACATTCGTCACTATGCTAGTTCTCGATTCGCCAGTACGCCGGGAGGGGGACGAAAAACACTTTATCTCATTTTAGTCGGCAAAACTGAACGAAAAGCATGGACGTAAACAGAGCATGTTAGTTTCTGGGCAGACATAAAATACAAGAGCTGTCGGGACGTGTTCTCGCGGTGTACTCTTCTGAGTCCCTTTAGCCTTTGATGTGGCCGTTAAGATTTGAAAGAAAAGTAATTTCTGGGCACAAGCTATGAAGTAAGATGCGATAAATTTACTGTTACAACATAGATGAATATCTTTCTTATGAGATCCCTATGATCAAAATACATTTTGCTATCATTGGCTCAGAAGAATAGGCAGAAAGTTGAAAGGGAGCAGTTTTGGAAAAAAAAACATGAAATTAAACTTAATGCACGATGGCGCAAGTCAAATGATCTTCACACGGCTAAGCTTGGCAGTTTATTGGAAACTTGCATATGATGATCCCTTCATGTTGCCCTTTTGTAATATGCTACCGTTAAGATTTCCCTAGAATAGCCTAAAAAGTTGGGCCCGTACTCGTAGCACTGCCCAGCCTTGGAGGGATATGGCATTTTTGAGGGGGCAATTTCCCGTCCCGGCCCAGTACGATTATAATTATTATACTGGGGGAGGCTTGTGTGGATCCATTATGAGGATCTGTAATTGATATGAAAAATGCAGACAAAAGGGGCATAATTATAACTTGAGGTCCCCTGCCTTCCCCTATCCTTGAATAGTGGGCCCGCTACTCATACCTCGATGGTTGCTGTCTTAACCAGTTTCTGTAGACATGGCTGTGTGGTGGTAAATAGTCGACACTTTCATAAGAGGCTAGGACATCCCTCTCTTGTTCAGTGTACTTGTGATTCTCGTATCTGCTCTCAAAATCTCGTCCTCTTGCGAAGAAACTGCTAGCATCGTCCGTGGGGTGTGCTTCTGTGTGATCATCGTAGAAGACCCATGACTCCTTGCTCCTGCCCACACGACAGGGCATTTTCAGTGAATGGTGTAGACCTATTGAAAGCAGTAGTAGTGACAGATGTGTAATTGAATATTCACATAAGCTTCTCTTAGACTTGAAACGTCTTTTAAGGAATTCTAGGAACTCCTTTTTGATTCTTTTAGTTTGCCTTCTAGCCCTCGATATCGTGAAACTTGTCTTTATTTAAAAAAAGCTATCCATTAGTATTTAAGCAGGAATACCTGGAACAAAATGTGACAAAAACATGTAGAGATCACGTTTTACGGTTTCGGATTCCTTCTCCAAATAGATTCTTCTTTTATAGAGAGGGATGTATAGATCGAAAAAAAAATTGCTTTTTGTTGCAATTTCCCTGTGGCCTAACGTAATAAAACTTAAACAAATAACAGGACACTAACCATGCATGCTTTGGCATACAATATCATGATAGCAATTTTATGGTTATCATGGTAATAATACGGAAGAAAAACCAGTCCTTACGCGCCTACGTAAACTTCCTTGTTATCTTTCAGCAGAGGAACTACACTAACACAATGAGCCTTCTGTCTTAAAGGGAAAAACGTCTCAACCCAGAAGTAAAAATGTCAAGGCTTAGTTTATTTCCAACTCCTCCACCAATTTAAAGGCACTCTAAACTCACCCCAGACAGTAACAATTCTCCCTAGCTCCTCCAATTCAAACCGAACCTCCTGTGATATCACACCTTTTAGCCAGAGCCACAGAAGCCTACACCAAGCTTAAATTGATTATTGATTGAGGCAATATTGTCAAACACTGTGTGTGAACTAAATTGGGAACACAGCTGACTGTACAATACATTGTTGACCAACCATAGTGAAACTGTTTTGTTTGAATGAATATCAATCAAAGTGCAGTCATCAACTGTACTTGAAACTCTGGGGATATTCCTAAATATGTTTGGTCAAAGAGTTGCAAGCAACTCTCTGTTTTTTTTTTTTTTTTCTTTTTTTTTTTTTTTGAGGGGGTGGATGCCATATCCCCTTTAAAACACAAACACAAACACCCATACCAGGCAAAGCTGAAGTAGCCCTTACTTAGTTTGAATTGCTCAAAGCCACGTCCACACACTACTGTGTTTGAGCAGTCTGTAATGCACTAGTGTTGTCCTGATACTGCAAGTAGCCGATACTACTGATACCGATATTTCGGTTCTGAATATCGGCTGATACCAATCCGATACAGATATTTGGGAAATAAGCATTCGGAAACTACCCTGAAGCAACGGGACACCACAATGAAGTGCCGTTTCATCTTGATGAGGTAAAATATTGGAACTAGCATTCAATAATACTAAAACAGTGTCCCATTTTTATGACATATGGGACGATTAATGTCGTTTAGGTAATATCGTCATTTAAGATAAATTTTACCGATACCAATTAGGATAAAAATGGGGAACATCGGTCAATACCGATGGTGAATACCGATAATCGTTCTAACACTACTACGCACTGGATACTTACTTATCTGCACAAATCATCTTAGACCAGTCAGACTGAAACTGTTGTTTGAACTTATGTCAATCAAAGTGGGGTCACTTACTGTTAATAGAGATATTAAGAGATTTCTAGATACGTTAGGGGATGTATCAGCTCATTTAATACAGTTATCTCATATCAGTACGTTTCGGCAAGTGGGCTGTAACTAGCCTCTCAGGTTTGGTTGCAGGGTTTATTCTTGAAGAGGCACTCCCGAGTATTTCTTCATGAGGGTAGGCTATGTGGTATAGCTGAGGAAAATTTTGGGGCATTGTCGAGAAATTCTCTTTCAACCGGTGCTGTGGCCGAGTGGATAAGGCGGTGGCATTTAAAGCGATGAAGCTTGGTAACCGGGAGGTTCGGGGTTCCATCCCTAGCCTGGTCAAAGTAAGTTGGGTTTTTCATCCGAGAGCAATCTACGGTTTCCTCATCTGAACTGCCTTTTCAAAAGAAACCAAATTTGATCTACATTGTTGAGTTGGTCAGCCACCCTTTGAAGTTGTAATTTAGCCTATAAGCCAAATAGGCTTCTCCCACATTTGTACATTTGTGGTCGCTTAGTGTCGTAAAGCGACTGCCCATCAAGGCCTGAATCATTATATCTCCTTTACAGCAGAATCACTCCTTCCACAATCGTACGGTATGTTATGGTAGGGTAACATATACGATCCGATTTAGTTACCAGTGGCCTTTTTCTTCAATTATCACTGAAGTCGACTTGACGAGTGACAGCAAAAGTGGATTCGTTTAATACTTAAATTATAAAAATCCGTGATCTTCCTTTAATTTAACAGTTGAAATATCTCGTTTGAAAGAAGAAAAAATTACGATGCGACGAATTTAACTACCAATACTTGTGTCACCAACAGAGAGGGGACACGAGGAACAGGCTGGCAACAATGTGGCTAAACATGAGAATTCTCCAATAATTTGGTTGGGGACGGAGTTACCGCCCCCCACAAATATTTGTCAACGATTGCAGTACTCGCTAATATTTGTGAGTATGCATGCCACTGTGAAGGCTGTTGTAAGGGTGGCGTGGTGGGGTGGTTCCAGTGCAGGGGCGGACTGGGTCCTAGAACCGGCCAGGGCATTATTCACCTGAGACCGGCCCATTATTCATTGACATGTTACTTACAAAAGGATCGCCGTCCGGGGGGTCTAAGGGGATAGGATAGTTTTTTACTAAGGGAATACATAGGTACAAAATGATGCTATACTTCTCAATTTTGTAGGTTACAATAATCCTTTAAAAATAATTTTCTAGAAGCAACACCTGTTAAACGCAGGTAAGTTAAAAACGTAATTAAAAATAGACAAAGTTATATGTTTTACACTGGGGGAGTTTATTTAGTTTTCCAAGGATTTTGTGACAATATGTTAAAAAATTGAGAAAAAAAAAATCTAAATGAAGTCCACTAAAACATATATTTTCAATAACACGAGCACATGTAATGTCTACGAGTGTAGAGCCTACGCAGTTCCCTGCCTCTGGAAGTCGCACCATTAATGATGTTTTTAGTATCAAGTTTGGCCACGATCCTTTTTCCACAGACATCGACATGAACTTACGCCTCAAGATGTTCTTGTGTCATTGTAATTCTCAAATGGTTTTTCATTCTCCTCAAGGCAGAGAAAGAACGTTCACATGCAACTTGCGACACAGGTAGCGTTAGCAGCAGCTTGTAGGCAAGCCCGATGCTCTTATAGGCATATTGTGAAAATGGGCTGTAATTTTTCCAGGCTCCCTAGTACACCGGCCCACCGGACCACCGGCCCACCGGGCATTGCCCAAATGCCCGTGTGGCCAGTCCACCACTGTTCGAGTGGTTATCAAGCTTGATCATCAGTTATATTATTTTTAATATAAAAGACTTCATTCAGTGACACTATCATGCCATCTAAATTTCGAGAAATGGTAACTCCTAGGCCTTTGAAAGTTGCTTGTAAACATTCTTCATTTTAAAATCTCAAGTTTCAAAAATCGCACATCAAAAAAAAAAGGGTAAATACATAAAAATAAAGAAAGAAAGAAAGGAACAAAAAATAAAAAGATAAAACAAAATAAAATAAATACAATTGTGGGAAAGCATGTGACTCCATCATAAACTTTGGTTTATAGAAATAAGTTATATATCGTCAGACGTTGAAATAGCAAGAGAGTTGGACTTAAAAGTGGTTCAACCTGTCAATTGACAAGAGTTACGACCTGGGCGTATTGGAAAGAGAGACTTCCACGAAGATATGGACTTTCATATAACGCCATCAAAATTTTCGCTCAGAGAAAGACTTCTTGCTGCGTTTTCTTATGGAAGGTTAAGGGAGAACCGATCCCTTAATAGAGCATACTTTCTGACTACTAACTATTGGCTGTAAACTGGGCCGTTAAACCTCATCTAACTAACTACGGTAACTACTAACTAACTAACTATTCCTCCAGCGACTTATCTTCTAATATACTGAATTTGGTCCGTTTCGTGGCCTCTGGACCCTTGTAGATGCTTCCAACAGGTACAAGCTATCCCTAATATGAAACCTCACAAGTAGGCCTTTACACTGTTTTCAACTACGTGTATCACTGGCATAACCCTTGAGATTTTGAGCCTGAAGTGCTTGTATAATAGGGTATGGTTCCTGCATCAAGGTGACATTTTGCATGGCGGAAGAATATAATCCAAAAAGTGCCTAAGGCAGGCCCGTAGCCAGACAATGTACTGAGGAGGCGAAATGGCTTTAGGGGGGGGGGGGGAAATTTTCAAGGGGTCAAATGTGTAAAGATGTATTAAGTCAATGGCAACTTGAAACTTTCTACGAGCCTGGCCTAAGATATCTTCAAATTTATTTTTGCATATCAGTACTTCAGTTCGTTGCTATCATATACAAATCACAAATTGAGCACATGACTTCAAGTAACAAGGTGAAAACTTTGCCCCGCTAAAAAAAGGAGGGACCCCCCCAAAAAAAAGTGGTTTCAAACTCAGGGTAAACACTTTTAGCGGGGAAATTCTTTTAATTAATGGTGTGCTGCCTTACGAGAAGATTTATGAAAGCATACTCAGCGAGTCTTCGTCCTTACTTATATTACAACTTGCATAGCGAAACGTGTTGCAACAACGACCGAAAGAAATGAAAACCTCAAAGAAAGTCTTTAATTGCTTGTGGTGGTCTTAGGAAGAATTTTTGATAAAGATTTGTTTGATTGTTCAATCAAAACAATGCGGATGTAACTTTAGGCTCGTCGTTCTTTTGTTCATTCGGCAAAGTAAATTTCATGGAACTGTATAAGTTTTGTCCTTTATTTATAATTTTCTTCTTTATTATAATTTTTTCCTTTAATATAAGCCTAAGGAGTATACTAATTTGTGTTGGGTGTAATTTCGCTGTATGAAGTAATATTTCAAATACAAGGAATTTATTTTAAGAGACCAGAATCTTCGCTGAAGGATTCCTTTACATTTTTGAAAAATATTAATTTAATGTGTATCTTGCAAAAAAGAAGCATACTCCTACAAATGACCGACAATGGCGGGATTAGGTTAAAGAAATAGAGAAAGAGGTGTGTATGTGTGTGTATTTGTTGGGGGTAATTTTTGTTGTTTTCATTTTTTCTGATAATAATAATAACTATGAAACTGACATGATCTAAAAGGGAGATTAAGTCTTTACTGCGTATCAATATCTCTTTAGACGGTAAGTTATTGCAATATATATATATATATATATATATATATATATCGAAACAGTGCTGTCTCCAGATTGAGTTATATATATATATATATATATATATATATGGC
>WURT03075976.1:0-12313 GCA_009936505.3 Holothuria glaberrima | reverse complement strand
TGGGAGTTGTCCAGTGAATATTGTGCTGGGTGGGTATTGTCCAGTGGATATTGTGCTGGTTGGGAATAATCCAGTGAATATTGTGCTGGGTGGGAATTGTCCAGTGGATATTGTCCTGGATGGGAACTGACCAGTGGATATTGTACTGGTTTTTAAAGTTGCCCATGCTGGAAGTTGTTGAGATGGAATTTGTCCCATGGAGATTTGTCTAATTAAGGGGGTTGGGTGTTTTCCAGAGGGAGGGGAGTTTCTGGAAAGTTTGTGAATGTTAAATGTACTTTTCAAGAAACCTACAGAAAAGGGTATATAAAAAACTTTCTCTGTTGTCAGAACCAAGCAAACTGCACGTAGGGTTACAAATAAGTGAGTGGAATTCATCAAATAGGGCATCTAGCCACATTTCACCCTAGGGTCATAATTTGCTCACCTATGGATTGGAATATCATCGATTCTTAACCTATTCCCTACAATTCCATCATGTAATCTTTGTCAGTACCATGACCCCTGATATAAACATAATGTGGAACTTGAATGGATTTTTTTTTTTATTCATTTTTCTTCCCATTGATAACCCCAGGAAAATTCAAAATGGTCCCCATAGGGGTCACAACCCCAACTTAAGAATGATTGTATTTGTTGTGCTTGTTGTGTTTCTAGACCAGTACCTGGTCAATCTCATGAGCATGTCAGGTGTTAGAAAACAAATGAAGCTGTGCTTTAAGTGTCATCATCACCCATCCATTGAATCCAGTACATGTACAAGGCTTTGTTTTCATTCTTCCCCTAAGTGTGATCCAATGTTTAAAAGTAGGCCTAAAGTAAGTTGTTCAGAATGAACAAGGGTTGTAGGAGGAAGGAACCATTGACAAGGTCCAAATCAATTGTCACTAGGAATGCCTTCTATATGTAATGTAATTGTTTAGAAATAACAAAGCACACAAACTTTGATTCTGTGGTGGAAAATTGATTGATAAAACAATGACCTGCTTTGTAAATGAGTGCCATTGCATTTTGTTATTACGACATCAACTTGCTTGAAAAGGTTTTAAAATTTTTAAGTTTAAATCCTGGTATCTTGATAAATTAAGAACATTTTGTTTCCAGTTTATTGGATTCTATTCATCTTCAATACATATGGAAGATTATAATGCTGGGGTTTAAGTACCCTCTTTGTTGATGTCTGTGAATTTCTGTTTGTTTACTATTTAAATTGACTAGTACTCATTTTGAAAAATTGTTCAAATTTTCAAACTTGAATAGAAAGCAATGCACCATTTTTTTTTTTTTCTTTTCAGTAAACTTTTACATAAACTGTATCAAATAAATTGCATTATCTGTTTGGTTTCCTGAAAGGCCGATTAAATGAGATGAATGCATGATGCAAAACAACTGTAGCTATCTCCTGCATGGTTTACTTGCACTTTTCTTACTTCAGAAAGGACCTTGTGCTTAATGGACGGACCACATGTCCAGTTGTGCAGGCTATTATATTTTGATTTAATAAGTTGGCAGTGTGCTGAAATGTTTTGTGAATATTGAAATCAGACCTAATTATTTCAGCCAATTAACACATGGCCGTCTATGGTTAGTAGCAAGAAAAGGTATGCATCCCCATTTGTTACTGAGCTAATGGGGATGCATTTCCTTCTGCGTATAGATGCATTTTCGTGTGGTTAGTAGCAGTGAATTCTAACCCTAACAGATGTATCTAGTGATTTTTTTTTATATTTTAAAATGTCAGCTTTTAAAGTAAAGCTGGGTGTGATATAATATTACAGGTGGTTTTCCTTTAATTACTGATATCAAAATATTCTGTTATAGTTTTAGTCTTACTTTCTCTACTTGTGGTTTGGGAAAGCTTTCTCAGGTTTACCAAAGATCCTGACAGGTAGATTACAGTATCCTGCTTAAATGTTCAACAAAGTGTTATTGATCCTAGTTTTATAATCAATTCACCTATTTTTCTCCTCAGGTACTGGCTGGACAACTCAAATTAAATGAAGCAGTAGCTACCATGAAAAAAGCTTTAGCACTAGAACCATCCAATAAGGTAAGAGGTAATTAATGGATTGTGGTAGCTAGGCATCCATAAAACTTGCACGTTCTTCAACAATTGGATTTTTTTCAACTTTTGTCAGAATTACTATCTCAGAACTGTCATTATGGATGGAAACCATTAAATCAACTCTAGTTGTGAAGAAGTTATTATGATGGAACGACAAAATATAGACTTTTTTCAGAGATTTATCAACTGACTTTCCTTAATTTTGTGTTTCCAAAGATCCTTTTGCTTTTTGGAAGGTCAACATGTATAGGCTTCTTGAATTTCTATCGAATTAAGATGACAATTTTCAGTGGGAGGGTCAGGGGAATCCACTAAAATTGTCTTTTGTAGCCAAGTCATTTTTGGCAGTGAAATTCCCAAGGGGTGAGGGCACTTCAATTATTCTGGGTAGGGGATAAGGCCCCTGTCTACCTGCACAACCATGGACCTAGAGTGGACTTAGAGATAAGTCAAAATTCCCTTTTTGGAATTGGTTGTGATTTTGTTTAACTGTTTCTTTATCAGGCAATGTGTTTCTTCTTTGTCAGAAAGCATCTTCCCTGGACTGTCTTAATCTTAAATAGCACATGCTCTAAGCTTATTTTGTTAACATTAATAATTTGGCAAATAAAAATTTGTTCTGCTCTATCAACACATTACACAGCAGTTTACCATCAGGGTAAGCCATTCAATGCACATTTTCATTCTCCACTCAGTCATGGGCAAACAAAGTCCTGTGTGATGGTTGAGACAATTATAATGCTTCATTCACTCATCTCATTAAGTCAGCTTAGTAATTTTCCTTCAAAATAAATAGAAATCCTTGCTTATGAAACACACGATGACTCAAATAGTCTCAAAATTCCCAATGGCATCGATGATATTTGTCCCACACAGGCAAGATAGTAGATTATTTTAAACTTTTACATTGTTTTGCATTTATCTCAAGATAAGTTGAACACATAGAAGCAATTTGTGTAGCAACTTTCCTTTTACTTGTGGGAGGAGGTTATATTGCAAAAGCAAGTTAAACACTGCTTTAATGATCTTCAGATGTACATATGTGTCACTCAACATTTTCTAGATGAGGCGCTGATTTCAAGTAGACTTCGGACTTTTCATTTATCTTCTTTACATTTTTTTCAATGTCTGAATGTGTGTAGGCTCTAAAGCACTTGAGCTTATGAATTGGTGTGAAAGATGTGCCATCACGTGCAGCATTTACATTCTTTTAGAGTCGTCAGATTTGAAATTGATTTCTCAGCAACCACAAGAATGGTGTATGTTACAGTAATGAAACAGAAATTCAGTAAATTGTTATAAAGGAAAAGTTGAGGAACAGTAGACATTGGTCAAAACTCCATAAAGACATATTTCCCAAAAGGCTTTTGGTTTCATGTCATACCTGTTTCAAGTATAACATACATGATGAGAATATGGCTACCAGGTTGGCCTAGAAAAATTGCCATAAATGTTTCATCTTGATTGTAAGGGAAATTTAAACTATACAAAGCCTTCCTTTTATGAGATTTGAGCAGGTTTTCTGCAAAATCTGCATATAAAGCATATAAACAAAAGCAGAAGATATTGTGTTTACAATGGCTTTGTGCAGGAGTTTTTTACATTTCTACTGTAGTGTATACAACACATATTTTTTTTGTAAAACCATCTAATTTAGGCAGCTAAAAATGTTGGGGACTTTCCCACAGAAAATTATTTTCTATACAGGATAATCATAATCATGTATATTTAAGTTTCTTGTTTTTCATGCACCTTAGTGCAAACACTACCTACCCCACCTCTTTTCTTTCCTCTTAAATCCAATTACATCAGTATAAAATGTGTGATGGAGCTTATTATTTCTTTCTATCTGGCATTCTAGATAATCCACCAAGAGCTCTCAAAGGTGATGGAGAAAATTAACCAGGAGAAAGCTGAGGAGAAACAGCTTTACCAGAAGATGGTGGGAGATATGGCAAACATAAAGAATGTACCTGAGCAGGAGACACTGGTAAGGGTCATTCATTACCCTTGTTAGTAAGTGGGGATGATGGTAGGGGTGGGGGGGGGTTATGTTTCTTTCTATTCCAAGGGTGTCTACATCAAATCTGGCATGTACCATTCATTAGTAACATTGTTAGGCTGTGAGGAGGGCAAGAGGAATAGGGGAAGAGGCAAGACCTTACTTGCAAAGAGGTACGGGGTTGTCCAGTTTTTGGTTCCTGCTGAAGGCAAAAGGAATCCATGCAGTCACGATGGTATGTGTGCGTGTGCAGGTGTGTATGTGTTTGTGATGCTTGGCTTGTAAGCATGGTATCTTAAGATAGGAATGATGGATACTTTTTATACATGGTATACTGATATATCATATTGAGAGGAAGAACAGTATTGTTTTTGTGGTGGTTAGAGGTCATGTGAGGTCAATAGAGCTCGCAAACCAAAAATCTTTTAAACACAATATTGCAAGTTAGGAAGCATGGATAATTTTCATATTGGTAAATGGATGCATTATAGTAAGAACATGAATTTTGTTGTTTTTGGTAGAGGTCAAAGATTATCTGAGGTAACCAGACGTAAAGTAATGAAAACCTTTGAAATTGTTGTGGACACAAATTCTTTAGGTAGGTCTAATGGATACTTTTCAAACATGGTGTATGGATTCATCATATTTGGAGGAAGAACCCTCCTGTTTTGGTGGAGATTTGGCTCCACCCCCCCCCCCCATCCTGAAAAAATAGGATCTCACATTCTATTAGGGCTACTGGGAGACTTTCCAACGTAAAACCAGAGGCACCCAAACAGAAGGGCTCCCACAGGGAAGGCTATCATATTTTTGGTGTTAGTTTATTGAGAGATATGGTGTAGCCTAAACTTGATTAAAATTTCTGGTCAATCTGTCATAGTCAAAACAAAACAAAACATCATATTGGTAGCAGAAGACACTAAAATTTCTAACATGAAAGGTAAGCCACTGAAAGCATGTTTCTGCAATGAATCTGTATTTCTAGGCCTACTTGAAGAGTTAAATGTTCATTCATATCTATTGTATCATTTTTTTTCTGAAGAGGCTATTAAGTGTTCATAGGACCCCACATAGGTTTGTGCTCAGGCCCCAACATTTGTAAATCTGGCCCTTGGTATGTGGCATAGGCTATATTTCTTGGCTGACATGCTGTGATTCAAATCTCAGCCTCTGTTGTGAGGCTCTTTTTTTCCTTTTGAAGAGAAGTAGCTTAGTGATAAGAGCACTGGCCTGGTAAGTCCCTGGATCAACTCCTGACAGGATAACAATTTTCTGGGAACTTTTCATATTAGTGGAATAAAAGATTTCTGGTCCTCCAATTAGGGAGTTTGATTCAGGTGATGGCTACAGCTCTTGTTCAGCAAAGCTGTCAAGCAGTGATACAGAGCAAGGGTCCTCTTTACCCCTCCCAGCTGTCCAGCAGTGATACAGAGCAAGGGTCCTCCTTACCCCTCCCAGCTGTCAAGCAGTAATACAGAGCAAGGGTCCTCCTTACCCCTCCCAGCTGTCAAGCAGTGATACAGAGCAAGGGTCCTCCTTACCCCTCCCAGCTGTCAAGCAGTGATACAGAGCAAGGGTTCTTACCATGTCCCAGCTGGCAAGCAGTGATGCAGAGCAAGGGTTCTCCTCCTCAGTTAGCCCAAGGGCAAGTGGCTAAAGACTGGAAGATACTGTCACCTGTTAGATGTGGATGTTAAGTAGCTGTCTTGGAAGCAGGATTGTGAGGAATTAGTTCATGTCTGCCTCATTATTCTGTGGAGACTCACCTAAAAGAGGAGGCAATATACTTTATGAGAATGGTATTGGCTTTCTGATCTAGCTAGAGTTTAACTTTTCTATACTTATCAACACTTAAAATTTTAAACCAAACTTATGTAATATTATGTAATTATGTAATTACATAATTATTATGTAATTATGTAAACCAAACTGACTTCCTAGTTATAGAGGCCATTTTCAACATAAATTCCTAACATATTACATATTAACATACCACAGGATACAAACTACTCAGTATCTTTGACATTTGTTTAGGTTGGAATTGTGAGGTACTGTAAACTACAAATTAAACTTCACATTGTTTGCAGTGACAGCACTGTAGTTGCACATTTCCTTCTGCACTATGTATACTTTGGTCTACTTACGTGCATTGTTTCAGTGTTTTACAGGCTTTGTACAGTGTTGTACAACATACAGTTTTGTTAAGAAAGTATCCCCCTCCCACTAGCCCCCTCCCTCACTCATGCTCCTGCTAGGCATGCCTCTACCAATCAGTTTCTTGTCTTGGCACTACAATTAACTCTTTTTACCCCTGATCTACATTTATCACATTTTATACCTCACAAATTTACATGATACACTTTTTTGTCCTTTCCTGCATATTATCATAACATTTCCTCAAATAAAAGTCAACAAAGTATTATATACAACACTAAGACAGGTATCTTATCAAAACATCAACAGAAAATATTTTACGGGGAATTTCCCTTCTTTATGTAAATTGTAGTTGAGTAAGAAATAATGCAAGTTATTTCAAACTCCCAAAGTTTTTGAACAATTTGAATTCCTCTCATATTAAAATTTGGAGAAAGCTTTGTGCTCTGATGGTTGTCAGCTCCATAAAGGAGAAATACAATAAAGTAACTTAGAGGTCCAGTTTCCTCATCCCAAATGATTCAATTTCTCCCATTTAAGTTAGGGGCAGCATCAAAATGGCACAGTTTCAGATGACTCGGTCAACCTACAGCCACTGCCACCATGAATTGCTGCCACACTCATTACAATAGCAGGAGTTGATTCTGTTATTGAAGTGTGTATCACAACAAAGCATGGCTGTAGCTTGGCTGAGGCAGTTGCAGTTTCATTTCAGTTTCATTTATTCTCTTTGTATCGACTTGCGGTATCAGAGACTAGGATTAAGATAACAATAATTACATAATGAAGTGCAAAAGAAAAATAACGAAATGCAAAAAGAAACCTAAAGAAATAAAAAAGAGAGAAAAAAAAAATTTGATTACAAGACAAACTTAAAAAAAAAAAAAATGTCAAACTCAATGAGGCCAATAATACCATAGTTCATACAAGGTACATACAACAAAATATTCATACAGAGTACATACAACAAAATAACTCGGAAAGTCATTTTGGCTCCAGCCTTACAAAATAAGCTGGTAATATGAGGATTGTCAAATTAAAAACTTTTAATAATTTTACAACAAAATAAACTTAAAAGGATTTTCCAGAGACACAATTCAGTAGGTTCAAAACATGCAGAAAATTTTTCTCTATTAGGAGGTGAAAACCGCATCTCTATAGCTTGCAGCATTTGGATACAAATTTTCAAAGAAATGCAATTTTTTCTCCAGATGAAGTGCATTATGAGAAATCTGTGATGTCATCGCGTCCCATTAATTTGACAGAGAATTGAATTTCTTTATGATATTAATCCCGCTGTAAGGAATATTTAGCAGCTTTGTTTGTTATGCCCTACATATGGTGTAGATTTGTGCTAAATCTACATGAAAACATGTTCAAACATTCCAACAGCATCAAATTTCAAGGATAAACACGACATTCAATTACAAAGAAAAACAAAGGGAATCGGAGGCAATGTGCCCACTTTACATAACAATCTGTGACCTTGATGAGAACTGGAGGTATTTTTTGATAAAAAGAGGCACTCTTTAATGTGAGATATCTCGAGTTAGAAAAAGAGCATTGCTATGGGGTTTGGAGGACACGAATTAGAAAAATTTTTCTTTCACATGAGACCCTTGTGAAATGCCACTGGAAAATGCCTTTAAGTTAACTAATGATTTAATATTTCTTAATTGGAAAAGCTCTTTCGTCTTTAAAGCACTGGAATTTCTTCTATAGTAGGGTTTAATAAAATTACTTCTATCATCGGAGAATTTGGGACATTCAGATATGTAATGAAATTCATCTCCTAACTTAGACTGGGAACAAAGGTTACAAATTCTTTCGTCAAATAAATTGCCCTGATATCTACCAATTACTGATGGAATTTTACTATTACTGCAACAAAATCTACATAAGTTTAAGCCATTAGGAAATGAGAGGGCGGTGAGGTACTTTTCAATTTTCAAATCAATTTTAAATATTCTATAATTTTTACATTGGGTATTATTATAAACTTCGGTGGACCATTCTTGCTTAGAAATGTCACTTAACCTAAGTTTTACAGTTTTTTCAACCATGTGTAATTAACTATGGGAAATCATGTAGGATCTTCTATTAAGAAATTGTGAACATAGTTGTTCCATACAAAAGACATTCCAATTCTATTAAATAAATCATGCATTTTACTTATCCAGGGAGAACTGTAAACACCTTTATCATGGAGAATTCTCAAAAAAATCGTACATAATATGAGATAACTTGTAATCATTACTATTAACTGTCCTATCCCAAAATTCAATCATTCTTAAATCAATTGTATTAGCAACTTTGTATCTCCCCAGCTCACCATATACCATACAGTTCGGCGTATTTTTCCTAACCTTTAAGACATGTTTACAAAAACTGAGATGAAATGCTTCTAATTGCTTGATGTCTTCGAAACCCCATATTTCACAACCGTAACAACACTAGCAAAACAATTTGATCAAATAATTGTAACAACAAATCAAATGGCAAATTCAAATTATGGGACTTAATAAGCAAACTGTAAAGTGTTTTTCTTGCTGCATTTACTTGCTTACATTTAGCCTTGGTAAATTTATTATTGTAATTAAAGGTGACTCCTAAATAGTTGTAATCATCAACTACATTAATTACTTTCCGTGCAAAATGAAAAGTTAGAACTTTCCTAACTTTCCCTCTCAACAAAATGATAATCTTACTTTTACTTGGATTAACAGACATATACCATGCTTTACAATAATCTTCAACCCCTTTTAACGCTAATTTCATATCCGACTCAGTTTCGGCTAGGACAATAGTGTCGTTGGCATAAAGTAATGTAAATAACCTGATTAAAACATCAAAATCTTCAGTACTCAAGTTTTCACAAATTGAATGGGATAAACGGTCTAATCCTTTATAGTAGCGACTTATGAACTCCCCGAAATCATTAAGAAAAAGAGAAAATAACACTGGCGACAGGTTCTCTCCTTGCCTTACCCCTAAATTACAATTAAAAAGACTTGACTTTTCTCCCTTGTTGATAACACACCACTTCGCATTTCTATAAAGAGGATAAATTACGTCGAGGACTTTACCATTTATGTTGTGAAAAATTAGTTTTGCCCAGAGGGAGGTCCTATCCACCAGATCGAAAGCTTTTTTGTAGTCAATGAATGCACAATATACACTTTCTTTACAATGAAG
Organism: Holothuria glaberrima; assembly: GCA_009936505.3. Taxonomy (NCBI): domain Eukaryota; kingdom Metazoa; phylum Echinodermata; class Holothuroidea; order Aspidochirotida; family Holothuriidae; genus Holothuria; species Holothuria glaberrima. The sequence goes on along the minus strand of WURT03075976.1, from coordinate 2,897 downwards.
ATAATAATCAACAATGGAATGAAGCACAAAAATGTGGTCAATTGTAGAATGGTTTTTTGGTTTCAGTGATAAGAGAAACCTATGCATTCAAGATGGCATGTGTGTGTATGTATGTATGTATGTATGTGTGTATGTATGTATGTGTTTGTAACACTTTGCTCGTTAACACGATATCTCAAGATGGGAAACTCGGACAGTTCTCAAACTTGATACATAGATGCCGCATATTGAGAGGAAAAACCGTACTGTTTTTGGTGGGGTCAAAGGTCATCTGGGGTCCCCGGGGTCAAACTCTGAAAACCTTGTTAACACGATATCTCAAGTTAGGAAGCTCGGATAGAGTTCATGCGTAGTATGTAGATGGGTTAGGGTGAGAGGAAAAACCCTATTGTTTTTTGCGGGGGTCAAAGGTCATCTTGGGTCAAACTCCGAAAACCTTGCTAACACGATATCTCAAGTAAGGAAGCTTGGATTGATTTCATACTTAGTATGTAGATGCGTTAGGGTGAGAGGAAGAACCCTATTGTTTTTGGTGGGGGTCAAAGGTCATCTGGGGTCACCAGGGGTCAAACTCTGAAAACCTTGTTAACACGATATCTCAAGTTAGAAGCTTGGATTGATTTCATACTTAGTATGTAGATGCGTTAGGGTGAGAGGAAGAACCCTATTGTTTTTGGCAGGGTCAAAGGTCATCTGGGGTCAAACTCCAAAAAGCTTGTTTACACAATATCTCAAGTTAGGAAGCTTGGATTGATTTCATACTTAGTATGTAGATGTGGTATAGTGAGAGGAAAAACCCTACTGTTTTTGGCGGGGGTCAAAGGTCATCTGGGGTCACCAGGGGTCAAAGTCCGAAAACCTTGTTGACACATTATCTCAAGGTACAAAGCTTGGATTTATTCTATACTTAGTATGTAGATGCATTATAGTGAGAGCAAGAACCCTAATGTTTTTTGGCGGGGGTCAAAGGTCATCTGGGGTCACCAGGGGTCAAACTCCAAACACCTTGTTAACACGATATCTCAAAGTAGAAAGCTTGGATTGATTTTGTACATAGTATGTAGATGTTTTATGGTAAGAGGAAGAACCCTATTGTTTTTTGTTGGGGTCAGCATTCATCTGGGGTCACCAGGGGTCAACTTCTGAAAACAATGTTAACGTGATATCTCAAGGTAGGAAGCTTGGATTGGTTTCGTACTTAGTATGTTGATGCGTTTTGGTAAGAGAGAGAACCCTCATTGGTTTTGGTGGAAGTCAAAGGTCATTTGGAGTCACCAGGGTCAAACTCTGAAAACAATGTTAACATGATATCTCGAGGTAGGAAGCTTGGATTGGTTTCGTACTTAGTATGTTGATGCATTTTGGTAAGAGAGAGAACCCTCACTGGTTTTGGTGGAGGTCAAAGGTCATTTGGGGTCACCAGGGTCAAACTCTGAGAACCTTGTTAACACCATATTTTGATGTAAGAAGCTTGGTTTTATTTTTGCGTATTCAGATGTGTTATAGTGAGACTAAGCAGCCTATTAGTTTTGGTGGATGTCAAAGGTCACCTGGGGTCACCAGGGGTCAAACTCTGAAAACCAAGACTTCATCTGGGGTCACCAGATGTCAAAAAGGAAAATTTTCCAAGAATTCCCAAGATCTTAACCTGAGGTCACCACAGATCAAAAAGCAAAATTTCCAAGAATTCCCAAGACCTTCATCTCGGGTCATGGTCGAAAAGCAAAAATTTTCCAGAATTTACAAGATCATCATCTGGGGTCTGCAAAGGTCAAAACGCAAAATTTCCCAAGAATTCCCAAGATCAAATATGAACTCAAAATTGTATTTTTCCAACACCTTAAGATAGCCTTTTACCAGTGACTGAAGGAAATGGGATAACATGGCATTATTGGGAATAAAACATATGCATCATTGAAACCTCAGCGCATTTTTGCATTCTGGTTCTAAATCGAGCTTGTTCGTCACCCAGCAATCCAGTACTTTCAAGATAGTTTTTTATTCGTTTATTTAGAACAGACGTAAAAAGTTTTCCGACACAACTAAGCAGGGTTATTCCACGGTAATTGTCTACATCATTTGCCTATCCCTTGCCTTTTAAAGATAGGCTTTATGAAACCCACGGTCCAGTCTGTAGGAAGAATGTTCGAAGAGAGCACCAAGTTAAATAGTTTTGCAGCTTAGAGGTATTGACATGATGCCTTGTTGCTGAAGATGTGCAGTAGCCTTTTAACCCTTTGTGGAAAGTTTAAACTTAATATCCTCTCGCAGTTTGGTATCTGAATATATTGCCTCTCTATACAGCCACCCTACTGTGCAGTGTGTAGTACATCTCACTGATAAGTATTTGTCATTAACCAATCAGAATGGGTTATGTACACTTGAAGGTACAGCTTAGTTTGAATATACCCTCCATTTATATCAATAAAAAGTGACTTATTACAGATTTATATTATCACTATCAGTACTGTATTTTGGTGTAACAATTAGTCATCCTCTAATGGGACTGAATAAATAAAATCATCTACTAATGTCTTAATCATGTGGAAGAAATTTTCTGTGAATTTTCCCATGACTCAATTTATAGCTTGTTTTAGATAAAATAAGAGAGGATGGATGCATCATGGGATATGATTGTAAAGGGAAATGAGTTTTATTGGAACATTGATTCAAAGATGTTTGAAAGGAAAATTTTGGTGCACTTTTTGATTCCTTGCCATAGGCAGAAGGAATCTATGCGATGGTGATGTCGTGTGTGTGTGTGTGCGTGTGCGTGTGTGTATGTGACGGCTTTGCTTGTAAACACGATATCTCAAGAACGGTAACTCCGAGGTATCTCATACTTGGCATGTAGATTGCCCATATTGAGTAGATGATCCCTATTGTTTTTGGTGGAG
>WURT03075965.1:0-13238 GCA_009936505.3 Holothuria glaberrima | reverse complement strand
ACACGCTGCCGCTCAGTTGGAAAAAACATCCAGCCAGTCGGAATTTGGGACCTTCACACCCCCTAAACATATGACCCCCTAGCTACGGCTCTGTGCAGTGTGATGTACAATTTTACAAAAATAATGGTTTCTGTGTGTATATCGTGCAGGGAATTTGTAATTAAGATTGTGTAAAGGAAACATTCAGTCATCCAAATCAGATTAAGTGTGCACCGTCATTCTAGTTCATGATCTGGTCTATTTTGATCATGTGAAAATATTTTTGTTAGTAAATTGTAAAAATCAAGTTGAAATTCTTCTTGCTCCCTATTGTTTGTCATAGTTATGTTCAAAATATCTTCAGAGGTGCTTGCAATGGAACTAAAGGAGCTTTGCAAGAGTTTGTTGATTTTCAAAGCAAATTTTGAGGTGCCTGCCTGTTACCTTTAATTTCCAAAATTTCCAAGCCCTCTCCCTCGGGGCTTCTTGCCATGGATCTTGCAAGTTAAATTTTCACCCTCACAAAGTGACCGCCTCTTATTCGTAATATCCTGAATACGCGTCTGACATATACCATGATTGAGTGAATTGCAATGATTGCCTCTAAACTTAGTACGTGAAAGAGAGTGATTATACAAAAACACACGGTAGTGTTATGAAGAATATCTGGGAAAGGTAAAATGGGTCTACTGATTACTGGCATCTAGGAGTTAAGGTTGAGAAGCACTGACTTTGGCAGTGTCGAGACATTGGGAGACCCACTATATTATACAAAGAGCCCTAAAAGTTGTTCTCACCAATGACCTATAACGGGACAGCACCTTGGCTTCCAAATCAATACAAACAGTTAAAAGGACGCCACCGCCAACACGAGCCGACAGCTATACCACTCCCAGGTTAACGCAGCCTGAAGCAAAGCAGTGCCTACATTAGCTTGCATTTTGAGTCATTATAATTGCTTTTGGCTACCAAAGGGGCAGGGTAGCACTAGGATTTGAACGACGGGGCACTCTCTCCGACAAGGGGGGCGGGCAGCGTCCCGAAGCCCCAACAGCCTCGATCACCGTCGAGGGGTTGGTGAGGGGTATCCCAAGAAAACCTGTGTACTATACCATGCCTTTGCGGGGCATATATTGCATAAAAATTTAATATTTTTTTCCTGGAACCTGAACTGTGATGTTGCAAAGCGCTCGAAGCGAGCGAAATTTGTTTGGGTAAGCCAACACCAAAAGAATCTGTACTTATTTAAACCTTATATAGGTCAATTGTCCGGGCAGCTGGGCCCTATCGGGCATAACTTACATTGTACTTCCCTCCTCGAGTCAGCTATCCGTACCGCAATACAGACACAAGAAAACATTAACTAGGTTTAGCGACATGAGATGAAATTCCTGCCATTAACATAAGTCCATGTATTCTACATTTCTACTTAATTAAGTTTTTTGTGTGCCCATCTTTATTATTCAAAGAAAATCTGAGATAAATTCAACGTATTTACAGTCGCATACTTACATATGTACACATGCTTACTGATATTCACAAAAACTACAGTTTCGATACAATATAAAGCATATTATCTAATTGAAAAGGTTTCTATTATATGCAAAATAATTGACCGTGTGCTCGAACTTAGTGCTGCAAGACGAGCTTACGTCAGCTGTCGAACAAATATACCTTTCATCTTTAAGTAGGAACTTCAATTTATAAAAGAATGCAATGTGATTCGGAGTTGTTTTAATTATTTAATTTGCAACTGTATATGTAGTGCTAACAATGTAATATAAAATAATTCATAGGGTAGTTCAAAAGGAATTTGTACCCGGAAAAGAAATCTTCTCTAGTAAGTATAAACTGTTTTCCAAAAAGAAATTGTTCAGTATCCAAAAGAAATGTAGCTTTAGGTGAAGGGAAAATCCCAAAAGAGATGATAAAATGTCTCCGTCTCAGATTTACAAAGTGCACATGATGAATCATCTTTTTTATGTATTAAACGTAAGAGGTAATTCGTCCCCAAAATACGATGCAGGAAACGAAATTGAAAGTAAATAACTTTACTATCAGAGAGGGTAGTAAAAGGAATTTTCAAAATAATCTCCCATTTATCTATTACATCAACAACTAAATTTCACTTATGGCAGCTGGCGGATAAGTAATTTTGTTAATTAAAGTAAGATACACCGACTGTGAAGTGTTTCTACCAGAAAAAATATCTTGAGAGGGCTGGCCATAGTCCTCGCATATTTGCATAATATTTGTTTTCTAGTTGCTTGGGATAGCAGCCGCTAGAATACCGTAAAACTGGGTAAAAGGGTAACGAGTTACACCGTACTTGTTGCAAAAGGATTGAAAGAAGTGTTCAGGGCCGTCTACTGCAAAAAGGTCTCTCACGAACCTACTTGATGTAACATTTTGTCAAATATAGTCCTACCATTGTTTTGAATAAAATCATTATTCCACTTAGTAAGTTGTATTATATTTAGCTATAAGTATTCAGACTTGGCAAGTTTGATAACAGAATTCCAATTACGACTCAGTAGATTGTAATGGCCTAAATCGACCATTTTGCTCTAGAAATAGCTCACGAGTAGTTGGACATTATATGGATCCCAGGTAGATTAGCTGACCCATATGGGCCCTTCTGAATTTTGCACCCAAGATTTAAATAAGGCCAATGTTGGAGCCAGGCCACGTTACCAACTAATCATTTCGTGTCATAGCTTGGGAATGCTACCTATGACCCGATGTTGAGAGGAAGTAATTTTCAGTTGGCGAGATCATGCTTTATCTAAAAAAAAAAAAAAAAAAAAAAATCGGGGTAGTATCTAAAGGGACGGAGCCGCTCACCCCTGATTGTGGAATTTGTGGGCCAGCACCTCATTGGCTGTTTGGCTGTAAGACCATTGCCATCGGTCCTATTCCGATGCAAGATAATTATTGGTCATACAGCCTGTTAGTGCTACTAAGCATGATGTGCTAATGCGAATTCTTGTTGCCGGTAGCTTAGGACCAAAAGGAGGGCCCAAGTACCATGGTGTGTTGAGGATTAAGTTGTCAAGTTTTCAGTGTTAATGGACCAATGGGCTCCAGGACCAACAATGAGCTGCAGGAATAAAAAGAGAAGTCACCCAATTAATTAAGTGCAACACTCGGATGCACCTTACTGCAACTTGAAAACCAACTCATCTTGGTGTACAGTGTACTGTCGTATCGACAAAAAGCCTGTATTTTGGGATCGAAGTGGAGGCTCACCCGTGCCTTCAAAAATGTTGCCACAAGCGCTATCCAGTTACATGTATTTATATATAGATCAGTGGCTCTCACCCCTTTGAAGGACGAACCTCTAGCTCCGTCACTATACTGTTAGCAAACTCAAAATACATATTGTATGGTTTGTATGTATTGACTCAACATATCGCCTTTAAAGATCTAGTAGACATGTACCTAAAACGGGAATGTTACTCAACAACTATAGATTTAGACCCTTAATGAAAAAATCCGCTGGAATTATTTGAATATCTTTTAACCTTTTCAAGATATACCTCTTGAAAGTATAACCACCTCTTGAGAGTAAAACCATTTCCGAGATTTCTCATGCAGTAGCTGTGCAAACGTAATTATGTGGAGTGTTGCACAGTAATTCTTTTGTGAATCCTTTATAAATTAATTACCAGCCAGTTTCCAGTTTGGTGTTTGATGTGGACATTTCAACAATGTTCAACTATCTCCAAAATAAACTCCCCTTTTCATGCCCACTCTAAAACTTTCCTTGGAATGAAGGGTAAGAGAACAGGGGGTATCCCCACCTTTAAAACCTTCAAAATGGTCGCAATTGTCATCAACGTCTATCAAGTGTTGACCATTTTATACAGTTATAAGATAATTACTGTTTTGCCCTTACACCATGAATAAAACATGAACTGCATATGCAAATTTGTAACGAAAAAGAGGGAATTATGATATATGTTATGTTATCCTCGTTTGTTTAATTCTTCTTAGTCAAATAACTGGTATGAACTCTACATATCCGCAGGCATGTAATGTTCAACAAGATTCCGTCGTTTCATATTTAGGAGGGGACCCCAACAAAAGGCAAATACCCATGTGTTAATACCTGATGAATAAAATCTGTTGGAAATACTACTGAAATAATGTAATCTGTTTTACGTAGCTTATTCTTCTATAATGGACTATTGCTCCACTTGGTATTTTGAGCACGTCTCAGCCTAACTGTCGCAATATTTGTTTGTTCATATTACATTCACAGCATACCACGTACTTGACCGTGACTATGGCAACGCAGGCTGCTACACATGCATTCCTGTGTCCCTCAATTGTGCAATTGACACATGCATTACAAAAACCAGTTTAGTAAGGCGGAAGTAATATATGTGCCACTGAGCTCCTTAGGTTTGCAAGTATGGAGTTTCGTAGCAATACACTTAATGTAGAAGGGCAATATAATAGCATGCTTTTAACATAAAGGTCGGAGTATATGCAATGCACTGTCGGCTAGCTAACTGATCATCCGGAGGGCGCTTCAGTGAAGCGCGCACAACGATATTATAATATCTTTTAGTGCGCATTCTTATAATATTTTGGGGGCGCAAACCACCTTGGTCGATTGTGTAACCAATGTGATTACAAGCCTTCGCCAAGTGGGAGGAAAGACGATGTGAACGGAGAAAAATCCATAATACCTTGAGCGGAATTCAAACCCTCGCACTTGTGAACACAATAATACACGGCAGAGTATTATCAGATTATGACAAGACGAAACTTGAGAAGTGGTCTCTGTCATTTAAAGGAGCTGTCAATACAAGATGCATCTTTTTGGAGAATAGGCACAAATTTTTCAGAACAATTACATAGAAGCCCCTATCTTCAACAGGCATATAAAAGACGGGTGTCGTCTGGATCTATACAAATTAACAAAATCTACAATTAACGAAAAACAAGGTTTTTGAGTGAAGTAATACAGCCCGCTTTTGATTACCAAGAAGCTGAGCAAACTCATCCGCAAGTGTATAGCAATGACACACGCACAGTAGGACCTATACACAATAGTTGTGTAATGAATTAAAAACTTGACGGCAAGAAACAAACAGGTACACTTCGGTGACATTGCCTCTCTGCAGGGTCTAAATCTTCTAGAGACAATATCATGCGCGTAACCGGGGTGCGGAAGGGGGGGGGGTAAGAGGATTCTGGCGAATCTCCTTATAAGTCAAAAGTTTTGCTCTCAGTGGAAAAGATGTCTCAAATAAATGCCAAAAGGTCCAGCGCTGTGCGACGGATTTTTCGTTTATTTTCATAAATTATTTGGTTTCATATAGTAGAGTATATAACAAGCCCATCTTCCAATTGTGAAATAATTCTGAAAACAGACGCTGGCTGGTTTCTGTCAATACCTGTAATTCTCTTTCTGGTCGCTTTTTTGTTTCTGTTGTGTATATAGTAGACTAGCCTGAGAGTCTGACAATTTCGACTAGCAGGTGGGGTGGATTAATTAAAATGCATGTTGTTCCCCCAAAGGGTCAGCTATTTTTTGTTCTTAGTAGGAACGGGTTCTTCCAAGTGTGAGTGAAAATTATTGCGTGCTTCGTTTGCTGTGCAAGTAAAATCTTCATTCTGGTGCCCACAGTATTGTAAATAGCCAGATTTTACACGGCTTTGCCCTCTGTTTTCTCACTGGACATTAAAAAGTCGACCAATGAGGCTGTCTCCTTGACCCCAAATTTCGTGTATCGTTGGAGTTCCAGGGTCTTTTCGGCACTAACCTGTGCTCCCACTTACACATCGTCGCCATGCACTTGATGCCAGTTATTACTTAGGTGACCAAGCGGCTCATGACTTCAGACCTGATCTATTTAATGTTCACCGGGAAGCAAGACCCTTTGCCCTATTTTTGCAAGTCTCTCCAACTACACAACTGAATGTGAATAGGTAAAGGCCAAATCATGTCATATAATCATTGACCTTCATTCGAACCCCTCCCCTATCCTTCCGACTATTCGAGGGGCAGTTTTTAGATTCTTTACCCGATCCTGGATCCGCGCTCGGCGGACCTGTCTGAATTCTTCATACAAAATTTTCAACGAGCTCGTAGTTAAGTCTGCTAAGCCACAACCTTTAGCAACCTGAACCTACCTTAAAGCAGCTCTCACACCTAGCGTTTTCCGCCTACGAATTTGCCGAGTTGGAAACTCGGCAAACTCGGGGAGAACTCGTAGGACAACTCCTGAAGACTCGGGCAACTCGGGGAGAACACGTAGTTACTCGTAGCGGCTCTCAACTCGTAGCGGTAATTTTGAACTTGTCCAAAATTATCTCTACGAGTTGACAACTCGTAGTTAACTCGGGGAACTCGTAGAAGCTCGTAAAGGACTCGGGGAAATCCTGTGTAACTGGTAGAAAACTCGGGAAACTCGTCGACAATTTTCAGTGACGAGTGCACCACGAGTTTGATCCGAGTCCCCCGAAATTGTTACGAGTTATCAGAGTTTGCTACGAGTTGCCCGCGAGTTCTCCGAGCTGGACTACGAGTTAGCCGTGTTGACTACGAGTTTGTTTCCTGCTTTGTACAACTTGATACGAGCTGACTGCGAGTTTTCTACGAGTTTGCCGAGTAGGCTGCGGACCGCCTACGAGTTTCCCGAGCAAGGCGCAACCAGGGTCCAACGCTTTCCTCATCCTAGTGTCCTGCTTCTGGATCCTAGGGGCAAGATGTCCCAGATATTCTTGGAAAAGTTCAGTATCCACTTGCTGAAAGTTCTTAAAGCCTGGCATGTCCTCCAAAACCATCTCTGAGATCAAAGCATCGTACTGCCTGTACAGGGGTATGCGCATCAGCCACGGCCTGATCCACAGACGCCTAGGTCTTGCTGCCTCCCTTTTCCCTTCCCTCCGTCGCCTCCTGGCAACCAAAATTAATGCAATAGCAGTGTTCACGAGGATTTCCTCTTCCAGTACAGCCAACGTATATCCGTTTGTATCCATGTCACTGATTATAATAATGTTGTGCTAATTGTGTTAATTCTAGGCCTACTTCGGGAAGCCTGTATCTAACTCATCACACACTCTGATAACTCGGAGTAGACACGTGAGGCTCGTAGAGAACGCTTGAAGCTCGTAGTGATCTCGTACTCAGCTCGGGATAATTCGTATTCAACTCGTGTTGACTCGTATCTAAGTCGTAGCGAACTCGTATATGTAATTCAATAAACTCGAAGCTCACTCGTAGTGAACTCGTATGGAACTCGTATGCAAGGCGACTTTTGCCCTTTAACTCCACGAATTTCACGAGTTGTTAACTCGTGCAACTCGTGAGACTCGGGGACAAAAAATAATCTAGTGAGCGTAGTCTAATAAATATTCTGAAATAGTCGGCCAAAATCATGACCAGTCCGTAGCTGCTCAAATGTAATTGTCGTATACAGTGTATTCGGTAAACAGGTAAGAGGTGAAGTACTTTATCGAGCGGAAGGTTGGGAACGATACAATGCGTGTTTTCCAAGATAGGGGCCATCCGCACGACAAGTGCCTATCATTTGGCGACCTCCACGCGCTATTCATTTACATTGTAAGTCAGATTTGCTGGAAAACACAAGTCACCAAGCGTGGTTCTTCAAATGTGTATACTTGATGTGAAGTGCAGGCTACAAGACATGATATTTCAGTTTCAGTTTATTAATCAGTCAATGTACAGTAAAACACATCGGAAAATCAGAACGTTCCACGAGCTCCGGTTCAACAAAACATTAACATAAAAACAGACAATAAAAACTAATGAACTTACTATGATTAAACAATTTTACAGCTACTGGGAAAAAACTATCCGTAAAACGCTTATTACCCTTAAAAGTACGAAGACCGCGATTCGAAGGTAAGAAATTAAAATAACCATAAGAAGGGTAAGTTGCATCTTTCATGATTTTTTTCTATTTTCTTTGTAGTTCTCTCTAGGTAAATCAAGTCTAATGATGGGAGGGTTGTACCAATGATCTTTTCCGCAGACCGAATCACAGAAGAAAGTTTGTTGACATCGGATTTGCTGACACGGCCATACCAATTGAAGTAGTTAGCACGCTCTCTATAATTGCACGATAAAAGTTAACTAGAATACATTGATTAACTCCACAAGCTTTTAACTTACATAAAAAGTAGAGGCGCTGATTAGCTTTTTTCAGAATTTCAGACCAGTTCACAGACCAAGAAAGATCGTTAGAGATGTGCGTCCCCAAAACTTTGAAAGAAGGGACTTGCTCAATAACAGTACCATTAATTAAAAGTGGGGGCATTGGAGATTTAATCCTTCTGAAGTCAATCACGATTTCTTTAGTTTTCGATACATTTAAAATTAAGTTATTCTCATCACACCAGTTAAAGACGGACTCTATCTGAGCGCGGTAATTAGACTCATCATTTTGCGATGTAAAACCTGAACCGTGGTATCATCAGCAAATTTCACAACCAAAGTATTTCTATTATGTAAATGGTAAAATGTAAAACAAATATTCAAAACTCGGCCCCCCAATTAACTCTTTAATATTTTGCTCTTCTCAATTACTTCTCTTTGTACTTCCAATCCACGTTGGGGGTCTAGGTTGCCGCTGACCTCTTTTCAAATCAGGGCGCCACCACACCCCCCTCCTCCGTTTATTTGCAAATGTATTTGTAAGGCTCTAGATGCAGCTCTTCTCAGGGTGGCGCCTGGTAGGGACAAGGGAGACCATCGTGGGGCGTCTATCTATCTTTTCTGTCTGTCCGTCCACAATTACATAAAAACTGCATGAAAAGTTAATATCTCGAGAGGTGTTGAATGAATTTATCTGAAAGTTGGTGAAAATTATCTTGGATTGAGAAGCCTTTAGAGGGGTGTGAGAAAATTTAGGTCAAAAGTCATTTAGGAGTCATTTCAGTTTTAAGATTTACGAATAACTGTATTGGTGAAAAATTATATCTTAGTTGATTTTGACATCCAGTCTACCCCGGAATAGGGCCTCCTGGAAGCTCTGGATTAATTATATGGTTCAGATATAGGCCTAGCTAGCCCACCCCTCCTCTTCTCTTCTTTTTCTTTCTCTTTCGCTTCCTCCTTTCTTCTGTTTTGTTTTCTCCTTTGATTCTTTTCTGTGATTCCCTTTTCCCCTTTTCTTACAAATTATAGGGGGGGGGTTGGTCGCCCCCGGCCCCTGTGGCGCCGCCCTGGTCGAAACCCGAATATCGAGACGTTAAAAACTTGAAAACTGTATGCAACATTAAAATAATTAGTGCAGGTAGTTAGTCAAATGCCTGGTAGGGACAAGGGAGACCATCGTGGGGCGTCTATCTATCTTTTCTGTCTGTCCGTCCACAATTACATAAAAACTGCATGAAAAGTTAATATCTCGAGAGGTGTTGAATGAATTTATCTGAAAGTTGGTGAAAATTATCTTGGATTGAGAAGCCTTTAGAGGGGTGTGAGAAAATTTAGGTCAAAAGTCATTTAGGAGTCATTTCAGTTTTAAGATTTACGAATAACTGTATTGGTGAAAAATTATATCTTAGTTGATTTTGACATCCAGTCTACCCCGGAATAGGGCCTCCTGGAAGCTCTGGATTAATTATATGGTTCAGATATAGGCCTAGCTAGCCCACCCCTCCTCTTCTCTTCTTTTTCTTTCTCTTTCGCTTCCTCCTTTCTTCTGTTTTGTTTTCTCCTTTGATTCTTTTCTGTGATTCCCTTTTCCCCTTTTCTTACAAATTATAGGGGGGGGGTTGGTCGCCCCCGGCCCCTGTGGCGCCGCCCTGGTCGAAACCCGAATATCGAGACGTTAAAAACTTGAAAACTGTATGCAACATTAAAATAATTAGTGCAGGTAGTTAGTCAAATGCCCAATGCTCGTTCGTAAGTTCGAACAATTCTAAGATCGCAAATCTCATTCTCAACTACCTTCGGGCCAAGCAAAATTCAAAGATCGTGGCATAAATCGACATGGAGTGATCACACTGGAAGCCGCACTCAGTAGGCCTCTACGAAGTTACTAATTGGCATACGACTCCGTTCGCTTAATGAGGTACTGTGGCGCATAATAGCCATAGTGTTTATAGATTATTAAACCTGCATACACGTAAACAATTGAGAAAACAGAAAAAATACGCTTACCTCGGTGATTGCAAGTTTCAGGTATATTGTAACGAACATTGTGATAGTTAGGTGACACACTGTAAATCCTCACCCCACCTCGTACAAACTTATGTGTCTTAAAACCTTTTTTTTTAGACGATTTTATTTTTGGGGCTAAAAAACCATAGGGGAGGAATGCCTACACTGCCCTCTGTGGTACCTCCCCAGCTTGGAAGTAGCTTTTGACTACTGTGAAAATGTCCAGACTAAACAATAGCTGTTTAGTAATTTACAGATAATATTAAAGGGTTAGCAAAGGAAATACACGCCCTGTGCAACTCTCCGCATTGTAATTTTTTCATGAATTATTAGAAATCTCAGAAATGTACCATTTTGAAAAGGTAAAGATATTCAAATTATATAAACGAATTTTCCATCAGGGTATCTAAATCTATCAATTTTGAGTAAAATAGCCGTTTTGATTACATGGCCACATACCTTCAACCAGACTTGTAATGCGAGTACAAACTCCCGAGTACGAGTACGAGTACAAGGCCTCAAGTACGAATATGAGTACGAGTACAAAGCCATGAGTACGAGTACGAGTACCTGATTTTCAAACCCTCTGAGTACGAGTACGAGTCCAAAGCCATGAGTACGAGTACGAGTCCAAAGTCATGTGTGCTAGTACGAGTACAGAAACATGTACTCCAGTACGAGTACGAGTCTGAGTACATGTATAGGCTGGAGTAATTTAAAACAGCAGCAACATACAACTATCTTAATTTGAAGACTTTTATTATCTTTAAAGACAAATTTAAGGTTAAGAGGGTGGAGTTGGCCCTGTGACCTGAGTGTACAGCCTTTCATACTAGAGGTCCCCGCATGAGATCCCTGTGGGTATCTATTTGTCCGACAAGGAAAGTTGTCACGTTCAGCAAGTCGTCCGCTCTGTTTGGTTCAGCTGTTTATCAGTAGGGCAGAACAAGGACCCTTTTAAGTAACTTCTCTGAGAAAAAATAATTTTGCTAAATTGTAGTCTGCCACAAAACAGGTTTTAAAATTCTGTGGAGGGACAAAGGTTTGAATTTAGCAATAAAAAGAGACTAATTGCGACTGATTCCAGCCTGTTAAGAAAACCTGATTAAACAGGTTTTGTTTTGAATTTTGGCTTATTTCTAACGAGGGTTTGTAACTTTTAAAGATTTTAACATTGATCCAAGTAGGCTATTCCAGCACTGGTCAGTTTAGTTTAAGCTTCGAAGGTTGATGCATGCTCTCCACATGCAACATGTCATCCAGTCTCAAATCTTGTTATTGGAAGCGCACGCACATTTGCCAACAACTGAAAGTAACATCAGCTGGAGGTTGTAGACTCTAAGACAGTGATCCAAGGTAATTTCAAACACTGTAGTTCGAGACTACACCAAGACAAGATGTTTCTTTTTGGAGAGGGGGCCAAATTACTTAAATGCATAAAGAGATGATACTCTTAAGATTATTAAGTACCCCTAAGTGATAAATACTATAGTAATTTGTTCACTTTGTTCAAAGACAGGTTCCTTCTAATAACTCTGTTACTGCTCCTTACAGCATCACAATTTACTTTGTTGAGAAAGTCTGCGTTGATCAGCACAGGAAGCTTCCAATAATTACAAGTTCTATTCAATAAGAAAATGATTAATGAAGATAACAGATATTAACATCCTTGATAAAATGTCTGTACTCATGAGTACAAGTCTCAAAGTACGAGTACGAGTACATAATCATGAGTACGAGTACGAGTACAAAGGCCTGAGTACGAGTACGAGTAGAGTACTTGACTTCAAATTCTCTGAGTACGAGTACAGAGCCATGAGTACGGTACGAGTACAGAAAAATGTACTCGAGTACTACAAGTCTGCCTTCAACATCTCCACAAAGATTAATTCACAACGCATTACATAAAATTTCGACCAAGATGTATTGTTGTAATGCATTAAGCTTCAAGTTCCCACATAGAATACCGATTGTTAAAAAGCATATATATTCTTTATTCTTCAAAAGAGATGTATACGTATCATCTTCAATAAGCACTGTCTGCATCGTACCACTCCAAGCTTAAAACTCTTTCTGTTTACAGTTTTAACCATTATTGCACTGGGATGTTTATGTTCAGCTGGGTTCATGGTATTTGTCCTTTTACTTTAACAGGTATATTTTCACTTCTGTAATTAAATTCGTCCATATCCTCCACGCTTCTCGAGTAATATCTCTGTCCCAATTTTTAGACTCAAGTCTTCCCAACTCACTATTAGGTACATAGGCGTTAAAATTTGGAACTCTCTCCCTGATGATATAAGAAAGTGTACTCAATCGAATACTTTTAAAAGTAAGCTGAAAGAATACCTTATTCATGTACAGCAATGATACACATAGATTACTTTAATTTTCGCTTATCATTTAATTTTCGCTTATCATAGTTTCTTGTTTTGCCAACCTTGTTCCTTTTTTCTCCAGTTTATTCTAATGTTTCGAGGTGATTACCTCGAAAGCACAAGTATACATATACTTACATCCGTTTCCTTTCTTAAATGATTCCACAAAGTCAATATCCTCCAACAGGAATCTGAAGGTTTTCCAAACTTTTCAATTACCCAGTATTGTCGATTTTGAAAGACCTTCGATGACAACCAAAGCTCAAGGTGCAGCCCGGAGGTTTCTACAACATATTAATTTGCTCTGTTTCCCTTTCCCCTTCACCACTTTTGGAAACGTAGCTGGGTACACCTGTCCAACGGACGTAGGTTGTAAGGAGTGGAATTTTGACACCACTATCATTATCAGCGAATTCAGCGTACTAAAAATACTTTGCCAACAGTACCTCCTTCATTATGGAAAATTGACACTTTCCAGGCCGTGTAAGTTATAATTTAGTCCTAAATATTCTTTACTTCGAGATCTCATTTTGTTGAAATTTAAACGTTAGGTTTTAATTTATTATTAGTTTTGTTTTATAGTTATTTGTTTTTATATTTAAAAAGGACGGAAGAAAAGGACGAAAGATTAGCGGAGTGGGAGTCACTGGATATAGGGGACTTGAGAGAGAGAGAGAGAGAGAGAGAGAGAGAGAGAGAGAGAGAGAGAGAGAGAGAGAGAGAGAGAGAGAGAGAGA
>WURT03075954.1:0-13238 GCA_009936505.3 Holothuria glaberrima | reverse complement strand
ATAGCGCAATCGAGCACGTTCGTGTAGGCCTAAGGAAATCTGGGGATTTAAACTTGTTAAAAAATGTGTGTCTTACCGTGGGTAAAGTTTATATATTCCACACAAAAAACCTTGTATGATCCACTTAAATCCGATTAAATCAATCAAGCCTCATCAATATGGACGAATGTTATAACACGTAACTTCGATAGACTACAATGTTAACCCTTATCATGCTGAATTCTTTAGAGGGCAGGCTTCATTTTTGAAGCGTTTAAGCTCTGCAGATGCACCTTACAAAACGTCTACCAGAAATGACCTGTTCTAGTCAAGCGCCACCATTTCTAAGAGTTGAGGCCAAAAACACGAATGGAAGGCATTCTTTTGTTTTAGATATAGTGTATTGAATGTTTTATTTGTGAAGCGCCCTCACGGCGACATATGTCGCCTACAGCATGATGAGGGTTAAGATACCAAACGACAAGAAGCTGTACTCTGACACTAGTGTCAAACTGCTCATACAGCTGCACAACGCAGACTGAGCGTGTGTCTGGTGTAAAATGTTGTCATCTATTGTTTACAAAACATGAATGCAAGCCCCGTTCTCCCAGGGTTCAAAAATTCCTTAGCATCTGTCAGTCATACGTGAACACTCAGTGCAACTGGGTCAATGACCATGTTTTTCCCACGGCAGTATCTTTGATTATCCACCGCGAGTAGACGCGATGTGTAAATGTCTAGCCATTGCGGCACCGTATGACCTGACTAAGACCTTGTCCTGTATTTTCAAGCTCTATCGGTATCGTATGCCCACCGAAACGATGTTAATTATTGTTGTGCGTAAATGTGACCAGGCCCTGACAAAACCGCGTGCCTACTCCCCACAGTGCGTATAGCATTTTCATCATGAAAACCTTCATTATATTACATGGGATTTTTATGCTGCTCGCCAAATGGCGAATCTGCTTGGAAATTTTGTCCAGATCTGGACATAAAAATAAAACATCACGGACATTGAGACACGCGCCCCAGTGGTGATTTGTCTGCCACGGCCCGCAAATGGCCCGCTTGCGCAGCCGAAGCTTGAGAACTAACGGATTACAGCAACCTAGTTTGGATAAGTTCCCACCCTCCTCTGTCTCCTATTGCCACTCCCAATGAATAAAAATTGCACACAGTTGCCTGCACTAAGCCCGCAAATTCATTCAAAGTTTACAGCAAGTTTCATGACTGACACCACCCGTCCCTCATCTAACCAGACCTAAACTCACCGTGATATGATATGCCTAGGGACAGTGCATTTTCCTCATATCCATGAATAAAATACATTTGTGCTCAAGGTTATGAGTGCCATACCCCGTAGTGTAGCTGGGGGGGGGGAAGTTGCCCCGGGCACCACCTCTGGGGGGCACCAAATCGAGATCACTTAAAAAAGTGTTGGACCTACCATTTGCCATGAGCATGATATTGATATAGCAATTTCATCTTTTAATAAAATTATTTAGTAATATTATACACGCAGCTGCAAACACTCATTAAGTGCCGTTTCCGGCCATCTGAGGGGTTTGTAAAGCCAAATTTTTCTTGTACACTCCGTGCCAACCGATGGTGGCGCTCCCCATAGACAGTCCTGCCGTGCATGACGAACCCCGCCCCAGGAAGATGGGGTGGGGTCGCCAATTTTGTTTCTTGCCTCGGGCGCCACAAAAGCTAGCTACGCCTCTGGCCATGCCCCTGCGAAATAGTTGTGGTATACATTGAAAATTGTTTGGATGCCGCTTGAAGCCTGGCGTCAATCTATACTTTTCTATTACTTGGCCTTGAATCGCCTTTCAGGATCGTTGTTGCAATGTATTAAGTTGTTAGATGAATGCAAAAATTGTATTTGTGAGAAACCGGATTTATTTGTTTCCCTTTTATTTTATTTTTTTCACAAGCCCCTAATTTCGAGATGAGTGTATACGGCCGCGTACACAACTCAGGAAAGCCCAGAGGGGATTATACCTGAGGGGATTATACGCGTATACATCCGTAGACATGAACTTGAGAAGTCTTATCAGGTTCTCCCCACCGGGTGGAACAATAGAATCACTGTAAACATTGGCAATAAATGGGCTCTATTATGTGCTGGCCCTTACAGAGCAGTGCAGTAATTCTATTAAATAAATTTACAGTACAGCAGTTTTGTAAGAGCGAAAGTACCAGATTTTGTCATTTCTCGAAGACAAAACGCTGGTACAATAATACAAATCGAAATAGTGTACACTAACTGTGCGTGTGAAAAGCATTAGTGCATTCACAGTTATTAACTATTCGTTCATGTGTAGCAGTAAATATGAATGTGTGTTACGGGATCAGACTTTCTCCATGGGAAAATACCGATCGAGGGCCCGAAATTTGTCAACAGCGTCACAACAAAGGTTTCGCAACGTTTGTGCTGGGCGGTGACCGCCCTTTGTTATATGTAACAGATATTTTACTCCACCGCAAATTAGCCTACTTCCCAGAACCCTTAAAACATTGTTTTCAATTATTTTGACTTACTTAATAAATATCTAGAGATGGTACGAATTTTTACAAATAGCTCTAAATGCGCCTATTTACCCCAAGTACAATGTAAGCATTATCTTGGACATTTCTTTCACCGACAGGCCAACAGACTTCAGGGCGTAAGACGCAACTGAACTTGCACGAGCGATATACTGAATCTCAAGAGTCACATGAACTCTGGATGACCTGCTTCTAAAGTACTACGATATGCTGCGAGGAATGTACACGCAAATGAGCTTGCTGACATTCATTGCACAGACCGTCATTAACGGCATTGTGATTGGTCTGTTAAAATGGGTGAATCCAATGTGACGACGGAGAAGGGGGGGGGCACTCCTCACTTTAAACACCTGCAGTTTTTAATATGTTGCTTTGTATGCTGCAAACAGTGTACAGTTGTTCATCGTGTCTCAGGAAAAAAATTTCAATTAAGTACTGTCGACATAGTGTATAGTCCAGAGAAAAGGTCCTTTTCCCGCCAAACGGAGTAAGGCCCAAATACTCATATATACCACTTTTGGCAAATGATTGGGCCCTAGCTCGGTATGTTCCACAAATTACACAGTATTTCCCACTAATATTGGTTCAGTTGAAAACAGTACAGTCTATCAAGCATTAAACAAGTATGCGGCTGCATTATGTGCTGTAAACTACTAATCTTAGTTTTCAGTACATACAGTAGCTACAGTATCTGGACGACATGGCCGGGCCTGTAATGAACATCTAACAGGCATTATTACCTCGGATTAAAAATCGCCACGAGTGTTGAGCAGTAGACACTTCAGTTTGTACTTTATGGAACAAGTGGGGCATAGGTAAGTCAAATCAGACGTTTGGACAAACTTTGCCTTGTGCTTTGGGTTCGCTTGGGCGTGGGAGTTGAGGAATAGGCCTATACTTCTTCATCCAAATAATCGCTATGGTTACCGTAATTAATAGAATACAAAACGTATCATTTAGCCTGTCTGGGTTTTGCAATTTGAAGCCCATAGATTCTGATTCAAACTTTTGCAAATATACGTTTAGCCTGCAAGCCTCGTTCACTTGGCCGTCGGAATATTTTGTTAAGTGGCAGGGATGCGCCGCTTTGCCTGATAAAATGGAGGTGGGGGTGCTGGCGAGCCGAGGAATTTTTCCTAGGGTCACTGAATGAGGGCGATTTTGGGAAATTCTCATTGAAATTATGAAAAATGATGCACATGTCTTAGTTAAGGTAAAAAAATGAAATTGCCTCCATTCGTCCTGTGAAAAAACTACGCTGCCGGGGCCTTCGTTCTCACGCTATTAACAACGTTTGCATATCTGATAAATTAAATTCTTCCGACTATGATCTCATTTGTACATTTTTTAGACGCAAGTCTATCTCTTTTCATAACTTAAGATAGGGCAGGGGCTGAGAAATGAGGAAACCTGTGGTGCTTCAGACAACTGTACAGTACCGTAACTAGGTCATCTTTTGTAGCCTACACAATCTGAGCGAGACATGGTAGCCTAAATTTCATGATTTCAAGAATAGGCCTTCTTTTCTCCGGAATCGCCCTTGTACATGGGGACTGCCAATAATTTTGAGTAGGCAATCAAAAACGTGGAACAATCCTTTAATTAACCAGACAGGCGGGTAGCCTAGTATTACTTGGACATACTGTACACTGCTAACTTTTTCTCCAAATTCTATGTATCGGTAGTGACAGACTTCAGGCCTATCACTTCCTTCGTTTTTGTCAAACGATGACTGAGAATGAAACCTATGCAACAGGCTAAAGGGCAAGAAATTACATGAAAACTGGTATGACTGCATCAACTTTTTATTTTCCTGAGACTCACTGTAAATTATGATATTTACACTAAACATACATAGCCTCTGTCGAGTCTTTCCGGTGACAGTTTCTTCCTCCCTCTATAAATATTGTACATTACGTCCTTCTAATGTTATACTCTCCCGGCATGCTCAACGCCGGCAGTTGGCATATCCGACGGCGGTTGCATGGTACGAAGCCAGTATTGCAAGTTTATAAGCGTATTGTGAAGAAAAAAATAAATAAGAAAATAAATTAAGGAGGGGTCATAATTGTCTGAAAAAGAAATCGAAGATAAAAGAAAATTGGCCGAAAAACCTTGATGAAGGCTGCACTAAATACTGATACAGCTCCAACTGGCCAAAGTAGGTTTCCAACGTACAAGATCTCGCAATAATAGTCTGGTTCTGATAGAACTAGGTGGTTAACTTGGCAGGATAAAACATTTGAGGCAAGAAAAGCAGGTACAAAACAGTGTTTTATCGAACAAAATTAACATATACAAATAATCAACACAGGAAAATTCGATATAATCAAACCTGTTTAAGATCTATCGGGTACGGGGTACTATACTGTACTGTCAGGCTATGTTTGATATTTGTCGAGCTCTGAAATTCTGGGCATTGCGATGACAAATCCTCAGTAAGCATTTATATTTAAGGTATGGGCTTGAATATGGGTGTTTTTCTGACCTGAATGTTTCTTGAAAACACGGAAACAAAGATAATACTGGTTTTAAGTTTTCAAAAGAGATCGGTACTGTAGCGGCAGCCTATGAGCTGAGTTTGTGATCTGCCCTACGAACAGTACCGGTAGGCTATGGTATGGGAGGAAACAGATTTTGCTACGGCGATAACTGTCGGCCTTGCTGTTATGCCTAGCTGAGCCATGTGTCAAAACCTCTGTTTAGAAGGAACTGTTTTTTTTCTTTCGTCCCATACTTTTTAAAAAAAAACTTAACTCACGAATAGGAACATTGCTGTCGAAGTAACGATGCAAAAGCCCGAAGCATATAGTTTTGTGAGCGGAAAAATATTTCCTTTTCATAAGACTTACAAATTCAAGGCTTGTAATTTCCCAAATTATGCCCACCATCAAGAAAAATTCTGTGAACTGTGTAAAGCCGATACAGATTTTTAATTTTTTTTTCAGGACTGATCTTTGCTGCAAACTGGTAAAATCAATCAGCATTAATATTCAAAGTTGTCCGCATATCATTCTATAGGCCTACCCGGAACTGTATTTAACAGTACTTAGCAATTATTTTGAGAACTGCCGTACCGTTATTTTAACCACCGCGGGAAGTATATTATCGTTAAATAGCAAATGAAACAAAGTTCATTTGGGTCCGCAAGACCGAATGGCACGTTCGTTTGTGTGCCCACCTTAACCCTAACATGTATCTTAAACCTAATCTTTATACTACTACACAGGAGATGTTAAACAATTTCGGTCTTGCGGACCTTTACGGACCTGCGGTCTTGTGGGATTCCCCCGTTCATTTGTACCAAATGACTGATCTTGGGCTGGTTCTAACACGCATTAATTCGATGCTGCCGTGTTCTTGAATTATTTTTACCTGCTTTTAAAACGACTGGGAAAGAGTAACCAAACCTACACAGCTCAGTTTACTGCCCATTGTGCAAACACAATGAGGCTTATCTGCGTTGAGGAACGTAGCGGATTATACGCACTGTATACTCAGTGTCTATGTGGTTTTTTTCTGTCTTCGTGATTCAACTTTGTTGTGCTTGTTTCTACGTTGCTGTGCTTTCCTCTGCGCGTAGACATGTCCAGTTGTATGTGAGCTGTACTGTAAGTACAGTACCTACATATTGGCACGGCCTACAGGTATATTCAGCTACCGTTCTGGAATGACTTTGAACAGTTTATTCATTTCATTCTTCATTCATTGAGTAGGCTAAGGCCTAATATAATATAATGGATAAGCTTTGTTATAATTCTTTACAAAACTTGATCACAAACTTTACAAAGACGCTAGATGGTTGATCAACTAGTTGAAGATTAGATGCGACCTGTCATCAAAGACTGACGTGTTGCCATGGTTCTACTGAATTATAACAATGGGAAAGTGGTTGTTCAACGTTTTTTAATCCACGAAGCACCAACATACAACAGTGCATTGAAATCGTGCCGATCTTTGTGGCACTACTGTACTTCTTAGATAACTAGGGTACAATCGTCAGGCTAGTGTCCCTGAGATGATAAATCAGCTTAAAAGGGACAGTCTTGAGGCTCAACGACTTAGGTCTTGTTGTTATGTAGGCTATAAAGAAACACGTGGTTTACTCCCAAGCAATGTAGGCCTAGTGGATTACCTTATTGACCCTTTTTAGTATGCTCGACCGACAACTCGTTGCACCAGTGGTAGGCCTAGCCTAGATATTTATATCACCACCCCTCCACAAACAAGCTCTGTTGTCAAAAATCTCTCTAGGCCTATCCTCGAACCATACCTAGGCCTACCTGGAACTTATTACCAGAGCGAGTTTGCTGTGCCCCTTCAGAAGACAATTTCAAAAATCAACTCAAGTTAACCCTTGACCTAGGCCTAGCCTAGGCTAATTCGTTGTAGCCTAGGCCTAAGTTAGGGCTGGGCCTAGCCTAGACCTAGTTCGTTGTTGTTTATTCTCATCGGACTCCCTTAGCCCTAACTGTTAGTAGGCTATTTAAACAGTACGGGATAGGAATCATGGCCACAATCCATCCAGCAAACAATAGAATGGAACAACCAGTCGGATAGTGGCCATGATCCTTGCCAGGTGTTTGTACCACACCTAAGAATAAGAAGAACAACAAGAAGTAACGTCAGGCTAGTTTTTGCACAGGCGCTCAGTACTAGTATAGGTTGGCCAATACTATGCATATATATAACACGTGTTATATATATGCATAGTATTGGCCCAACCTATACTACTTACTAGTACCGAGCGCCTGTGGTTTTTGTAGGCTAGGCTAGTACATTAGGCTACTGTACAGGTGTAGGCCTAACGTTAGGCCCAATCAAACTGCGTGTGAAGTCTTCGTATTTCCTCATCGATAGTTTCCATTGTTTTTTCACTTAACCTACCACAATTGAAGACAGCCTTGGAACACATTCATGGAAAAGCAACATACATTTCATGCATGATGCAGCCGAAGAGTGAGCACCCTGAGCAGGCTAAGCGTCGTACTACATGCGACTAAGGAGAGGACGTTACCCTATTGTTAAAAAGGTGTTAAGTCAGGGGTTCCACCTAGAGTTCGATTTTGCCTGGGATTCGGTTAGGGATGAGGTTAGGGTCAAGTCAGGTTAGGGGTTAGGTTAGGGTTCAGTGGCCTCTCAAATAAGCAATCTCCGAAGCACTAATGGCAAGGATATCATATGATTGAGTACTATTTAACCATATTTGGGGGTTAAGGGATGACGTCCTCTCCCTAGACTCATGTCGTCGTACTAGCCTTACGTACGTTAGCCCGATGATTTTCAAGCCATAGTATGCCTACAGCGCTACCTACCTTAGTCCGGGTAACCCGTATCGAGGGCATCCTTCATGTGGACGTTCAACGGGGGTTTCCTACTAATGCCCGGAATGCCCTTCGAAACAATGATTGCCCGACCTGTGTGAATGACTGCCCCATCCGTGAATTGATTGCCCGACCTGCGAATTGATTGCCAGTGTTGTGTTATTGATCGCTGTTCGTGTGAATGGAAGCACTAATCTTCAGGATGAAGCGGATGAAAAGCTCGTAGTGTGGGTTTAGTTTGGCCTAGCCTAGAAGAAAATGGAAAGGTTGTTGTGTTGTACGTCAGCGACCTAATAAGATTAATATGACAAGTTTTTTGGCTGGGAAACTTAAATAAATTTTGTAACTTTGCGTCACTAGATATGATGATAAGATTTTTAAAAACGACAAAAAATTTGTGAAATTTTTGTCATTCCGGTGACCTGCTTGGATCCTAATAATAAATGCCCCGGAATGCCCGATCCGTGTGAATGAATGCCCGTGATGTGTTAGTGATTGCCCGACCTGCGTGAATGAATGCCCGACCTGTGAATGAGCCCGACCCGTGAATAATTGCTCGATAAGAAAAGGTTCTATTTCGTGGCGGATGACGGAAGGCCAGGCTAACGTTTAATGATAATTTCATTCAGAGGTGGGATCTGCGTAGACGTAACTTGGCACTTTGTGGGGTAAAGCTGGAGAGTTGGTAGAAAATGTTTCACCTGAACATTATTGAGAAACACTATAGTTACCCCAGTATTATTGAACCAAAATACGCATGTTGGACAACGCCACTTTATTTTTTTTTTTATTTGTTTGTTTGTCCAAATAGTTAATGGGTAAAGCATGTCACCGAAATGACAAAAATTTCACTTTTTTTTTGTCGTTTAAATCTTATCATCTTTTGTAGTGACGCAAAGTTACAAAATTTATTTAAATTTTCGAGCCAAAAAATGTCAAATTAATGTTATCAGGTGGCTGACAACACAGGCTTTCCATTTTCTTTTAGGCCAAACTAAACCCACACTACAAGCTTTTCATCCGCTGCATTAATTAGTGCTTCCGTTCATAAGAACTTGCAGTGATCAATAACACAACACAGGCAATCTATTCACAGGTCGGGCAAGTCAATTCACGGATCGGACGATCAATTCACGGATCGGGCAATCATTCAAACAGATCGGGCAATCATTGTGCCGACGGTCATTCATTACTAGGACCGAAATGCTTTACCCATTAACTATTTGGACACAAAACTGTATTTTATCAATGGCGGAGCGTCCATATCACCGGAGCGGTTTTAGACTTTCAACCATATCGTTGAGGCAAATGGTATTTACCTACTTCAAAGCGCCCCACATGCATTTTTACTCCTCTGACCGACTTCCCTTGCTACGCCACTGTGTTTATGACCACTTAGGCTAGGCCTTATCTTCAGTATCGCACGACCCAGAGACTCTGGCAAGTGTCTAGAGTCGCGGAATTTTGTAGTACACCCGTGACTCTGTTCCAAGCATTGTCCTAATCCATGGGCTGGCGATCCGGGGTTGGGGGATACATCCCCCGTGAAATTGTATGGTGATATACTGTACACTATATCCCCCATGAAATCAACCCTGTAACGCATTACGTTGAACTATATAAAATTCATTACTCTCAATTTTGTTTTCTACACAGGGTACTACTTGCCACAAACCATTGTTCCTTTTGAACAAGAGAGAAAATAACTTTTGCACTTTCAGTAATTAAGCTGACTAGCCAATTTCTCATATTTTTTGGGAGTGAAGAATGACGTCAACCTTTTTGTTGGATATTGAGCAAATAATTCTTGGTCAGCAATTCATTTCCACAAAAGAGGATGTTTTCTTTGGCTTCAAATTATATGTATTGCATCCTTACTATTTCTTAATTTTTAATACAACTATATACCACGTTTTCAGTTAAACGATTTTAGGAAGAAATTTCAAATGTTTATGAGTTTTTACACCAGTTTAATTTTGTTTTGGAAGTAGAAAAGTCCTTATCCGAAAAGACAACATAACATTAATTTCATTTTGACCAACTTAAGAAGGCCGTCAAATTTTGTAATTCTATTCTCATCACAAGAATTTTAATTTTTTAAAGTTTACATTGTTGTTAAAGTCGTGTAAATACATTGTGAGTACTTGTAATGGATTATGTTCATAAAGAACGTAAAAAGATAAATTTGACAGACCCCACCCCCAAAAAAGGTCCAACATTCCTATCTTTGGGCCCTCTACAAACTTTGTGAATTATTACAGGTGTCAGAAAAGCATATAACAATATTTACGGTAGTTTTCAAAATTTTATGGCGAGGACCCTTATATTCCTCTCAATGACAACGAAACTGTAAGCGAAGGGACCATGGCAAAAAATGATCTCGCCACGACCTCTCGAATGTGGTTTTCTTTATACTTTTCCTTTTTGCTGTTGGTTGAAGGAGCATGACCTCCTCCTACCTCCCTCCCCATTGGCGTCCCCAATGCACTAAAACATCATTTTTCTTTGTAAAAAAGTTTTCACCGCCCGTCTTGCTTGCTCAAGCAATCACCTATTTCGTCCTCCCCTATATCATTATTTTGGTGCCAATCCAGGGCCTTAGCCTGCCGTCGGGGTGGGGGAGACGCGCAAAGGGGCGTTGCACCAATAGGATTTCCAATCCACAAATGAAAGTTGACATATTGAAAAAAATACTGTAGGCAATGCTGAAAATTTAACTACTTTTGATTTTAGACCCTAAGTGCCTTTCAAATAGCATTTATAGGGGTTTTCTTTTCCCCAAAGAATTCTGGAAAGTCCCGGACGCAAGTTAGGATACTACTTACACGGTCTAGAACCTAGGTTCTTAAGTGCCAGCGCGGCGCGCCGCGCATTAATGCGGCCCGCGGAATATTCGAGAAGCCAGAATATTTTTACATCCAATTTCCTGGGTGATGTAGGCTATTTAACATTTTCCCCGTAGGCCAACTGGTGATTCATACATAGTGGACGCAGAAATTGTCTAGCTACAAGATCAGGGCCTTTTTTAACATACATACTGGGAGGCCATGGCCCCCAGTCCCATGCACAGCCCCCAGTATGGTCCCTTTTTTGGGGAATTTTGTTTTCAAATGTTAAAAATTGCCCAATTCTATGTAGACAGGCTAGAAGACAGTACTGAACTACTTCACTCAGGAAGATAAGGATGAGGAAAATAATGTGATAAATTACTTATATGTAAAGTGCAACTTCTGGCAATCTAGTGACAGTCATTTTTCTGAAAAATTCCTTCGTAAAGTGCATGCCGTTCAGTGGTGACCTTCCGCTTACTCTCAGTGGCGGCACCAAGGAGGGCACTGGGGGAATGTGCCCCCAATCAGAGCCTTTGCCCCGGCCCTCAGATACCCCCCCCCCCGACTCAGCTAACATATAGTAGCCTGACGATAGGAATAGACTAATATTTTAAAATTATTTGGAGTATTTGCTCAGGAGGATGCATTTTGAACCAAAATATATCTATACTGAGACTTTAATTTTTCACCCAGAACTATGCTAAAATGTCTGAGCTCCCGGGGACTTCGTCCCCTGGACCCCACCCAGGGCCACCAAAGCAGGAAAAGCCACTCTCACCCATCCCTGCGAGGATACCACCGCCCATCATGTAAAAGTTATGGCTACTACTTTTGATACCGGTACAGACATGTAGTTTCAAGTTTGTACAGCACTTTGTATATCATACAATAGGAAATTCGTGTTATCAAGTCGACATGTTTTGTGTCTTGACACATGTCAGCCACCTTTGACACTAATCGTTTCGCCGTGTTAAAAATCGAAACTCTTGATTAGGCTGCACTCACAATTAAATAACAGCCTATCATGTCCCTATTCATTTTCGATTAACTTATGGGAAGAGATCTTCGGTGGATGTGAAACCATCGATGTTACCAAAATGGCTTTATATTTGGCCTCTATTAAACTTGTAATTGAACTGTGTGTTGACAGCTTCTTGTCCACCGATCGACGGACAAATTGCGAGTAATTTACCACTTTTAACATTCGTGGATGAGTATACATTGTGCGCCCCCTGAAAGTGGGGAAGGAAAAGTGGGGAGCAAACATGCATGGGCGGACCGCCTAACGGCGACGAAGATGTCGCGGGATCAGTGGAGGGATCGTTGGACTCAGTGGTCCGCCTCATGGCCCTTAGTGGGTTCTAGTGGCAGTACCCCGGTGGGGTGGGGAGCGAAGCCCCCGAAAACTCTGGGTGAATCACGAGATTCCACCAAAGTTTTCCGATCACAGCAATACAGCAGTTGTAATGAGGCATCACTTTATACTAGGCTAATGCGAAGCATGCCGAAAAACTAATTGAAAATTACGATTTTCATTATACATGGGATGGGGTTGGGATTATATTTGCAAGGACCGTGTTACATTTAATGACGTACATTGGTACTATCAGTGACCCTTTTTTCAGAGCTTCAAGTCACAATATATATGTCTCGTAGGAGCATGTTTTGAGAAAAATTTTGCGGTGTCAGACAAACTATTTTCATTGTATACGCGGGTTTCTCTGGGGTGCGCGAAGCTCGCCGAGAAAAATCTTCCTTGCATATTGTGGTATCTGAATGAATGTTTTCTTTCATTTAACATTGCAAAAGCTAAGTATACTAGACTATTAAAACTTTTCTTATAATTTCCCTTGTCTAGCTTCTTTTCGCTCAATTTTTCATTATTAGCATTATTTTTTAGCACTGGAAAGGGTATACGAGTTTCCCTTTGCCCCGTAATCCCGCTGATGGTGCCTCCGTTCTTTTCCATTTGCAATATGTGTGTTTAATGTCATGTTATGCTCACTCAAATAAAATAAATGGGTTTAAGGTACATGATGTAGAATACATTTGAACTCTGCCGGAGTAAGAATGAAACATGTAAGTGTGACAGCTACTGGACCGATCATAATCGTTGTGAGAGCATGATGGCCTACTGGTTAAGGCGTTGGACTTGTGATCTAAGGATTGCAGGTTCGATTCCTTGAGCAAGATGCTTTATCTCGATTGCTTCTCACCACCCAGGGGTTAAATGAGTACCTGTGAGGCAACTTGCATATAGTGATGCGCTGTAAGTGGCTGCTCCTGTGGGAAGTCACGATGAAGTGGCATTACCGTTCAGTGTACCGGGTACAAATGGCAAGGGATGTCCACTATATAGTGTGGATTTGACAAGTTATTTATGACCAGGGGTAATAATTGCGAAGCGCTTTGACAAGTGGGTCCCACGCAAAAGGCGCCATATAAAATCAATCAATCATTATTATTATTATTATTTCTTCCTCTTCTCACAACCTTCCTTGGTTGGGTATTTCTTTCTTTGTCCCTCAGACCTCGGGGTCCTACCCGGACCCTG
>WURT03075953.1:13094-31841 GCA_009936505.3 Holothuria glaberrima | reverse complement strand
CAGATCTCTGGTCTATACCCACTTACCTGGTACCTTCACTATTGTTTGTACCAAATATGTAATAATAATAATAATAAATAATAAGCACCAAATAATCACAATATTTGCTTCAAGAATGATCTAAGAGATGATGTAAAATCTTAGTTCTCAATTCTATTTAGGATTTCAAAAATGGAAGAACACGTAACAGAAAGAGAATGTAGTCGATAACTAAGAATAGGATTTAAGAGAGTGCTAGTCAAAAAAGTAATACCCTCTGGGTCAGCAGGACCTCCCTGACAAAAGCTGTTTACAAGGAGAATCTCACAGAAGTGTTACCTAGCAGGCAGTGCTGGAAAAAATGGTTTATTTCCTAGCAAGCAATCTCAATTCAAATGTCCCACAAATTTTACATGTTTTCTTGTTAAAACTAGCCAAATTTCCTTCTGACTGCGTATATTTCTCTTCAATACCAAAAGAACCTTGCAAGGAGCTTCCCATATTCCTGAATTTTTTTGACCCATGGTAGCAGAACTGAAGCCCACCCAGACACTGACCATAGCTTTGTACTCCACTCTATCATACTGAATAATTTCTCCTGTTCTCACATTGACCATGACTTGCCAGTACACTGAACACTTTCTCCCATTCTCACAATAAACATTTTACCAAGTGAAACAATGACCTTTATATAGACCCATTGAACCTGGCAACTGACTGATAAAGAAGATGATTTCTCAAATTTTCCATGACCAGACCATGCAGTGAAAGGCTGCATTTTTGAGCAGGGTTACACCCATCTTCATAATTTATCTTGGGGTTGCTCCTATATCTGAGATGTACTGACCACAAAAATGTTTCCTTTTGTCTGGTTTGTGGCCTACCACTCCTTGGTCACAATGGTCAGTGATGCTTTTATAGTCCATTCCCTCACAATAAACCCACCAATAGGTCTGATCTGGTAACCATCAATGATTTCAACAGTACCATGAGGGATAATGATATCCCTAACATTTTGCTACACAAAATGGGCAAGTTGCTCTGCAAATTCATACAATCTGTAGCAATTTTTGTCTTTACACCAGCAGCTATCAGTGATGTTTCATTCCCAAAAATAAACTCCTCCACACACTATCCTGACCATGTTGGGCTAGTCATCTTTAGAACACACACATATGAGGCTCATAAATCACCGGATTCTGGTTTACAACTTATACAAATGTGAAACGTTTGGAACTACTTTGGGATGGAAATTTTTATCAGTCAGTGAATGTTTACATTTCTTGCAATTATCATGTAAGGCTTTTACTTTGTGGAGTGGGACTGTCGTTTGTGGTATGTCAGATGACATATTTGTGTACAAGAACCATAAGTGTACGTAGTGTGTAGATGTCTTTTACCCACATTTTATGCCCATCAGCTACTCCAACCAATTTATCTTTACAAACCTACGATCTCCCTTTGTGTTTGGCAAATTGAGATCTACCACAAAGTCTTAAGTGCTCCAAGCCCTCATCCAAAGATTTATGTATGGTCTCTACTCCTAAATTGTAAAAGTTTGCTTTATACCCATTTTTACCCTTTAACATTTCATTGTTGATACTGTGAAGAGCCATGGGAAATTTTTTTGCCTTCTGGTATGGTTCCATACTGTGCTACGGAAAGATTCTAAGTTATAACTTCCACATCACTTTGGATTTTTAATTTTCTTTGAAATAACTAAACCACTTCACTGATGTATATGGTGATAAAGAAGGTTGAAGATACAAAAGTTATTGGTACAGGTATACCTTGATGGTTTGGTCAGGTAACTTTTGTATACTCAGAGTCATAGCTCCAAGAAAACAGTGTTATGTTTTCCCTGGTTATAACTCTGTGTTGTGACATCTCTAGGATCTGATGCTATATAGAAATGCAGATATATGACAGTGTGACTGATCTACATTTTCTTTTCATTTCACAGAGATGTTAAGATCACTCTGAATGGCTTCTGCTTTTAGCCCTATCCCTGACTGCAACCTTTACCTACTCCCTGACCCTAACCATTGTACCCTAACCTCTAAGGTGTTGGAACCATCTGATGTTGGATCAAATAGTTTTGGTAACATAGGACTCTGGGGCCATTTCATAAAGGTCATAAATACTTCATTCTAATATTGGTCTATTTTGCAACTTTGTTCCAGGTGCCTTTGTACTAGTGACTGGTATGGTGCTAGGTGTACCATACAGTATGATGACTGCACCACTGCTTCCCATGACTTACTGTGTGACCATGGTTACTGTGTGAATGAACCACGGGTCATAGCAGGACAGGTGAGTTGATATGGATGGTAGTACAGGGTGAAGTTTTCTACACTGTTTCTACTACCTTGCATGTTCCTCCTGTAAATATCCATGCCATACATGAAACGTTCAAAAATACACTAGAGTGATGATGGGAGAGGGGTTCCTTCACAGTAGCCAAAATTGCCCCCAGTGTTGAGGAGGACCATGATGTGCTACATGATGAAAAATTGCCCTTTTACATCCTAAATAACTGCCTACAAAAAATGAAAGAATACCAAATTTACAAAAACTGTTATCCTTCCTCTTAATTCAAATTACCAATGAAACAAATATAAATAGCTCTTTTGGGATTAGAATACCCCAATATCCTTTATTAGTTATGGGAAGGGGGTATATATTTCCCCAAACTTCTTGAAAAAAATAAAAAAAAAGTTTGAAGGCTGATGATGAGGGTGTTGGAAAGGAATGAAACAGATGATTGATCGATTGATTTAGTAATTAATTGATCCATTGATTGGTTGAATGCTATGTAAAAATGTATATGTAAAATGTAAAAAATAAGACTTCTTGATTCTCTGTGATATAAGGAGTCTCTGTGTTTGTGTTTGTTTTCTGCAGGCAAAATATTCTTGCATCTGCTATGATGGCTGGACAACTGATTCTTCAAGTAGTAATCCAGCTTGTTCCATTGATGTCAATGAGTGTGACGACTCTCCCTGCTTTGCGGGTGTCACCTGCACTAATGTAGCTGGAGCTTACTACTGTGGAAATTGTCCATTAGGTATTTAAGCTGTTTTTCATAAAATACTCTTATACTAAGATTACTTAAAGGGAATAATGAGACTCCCATCATCTTCCATGACTCTTTAGATGATAAGTATTGCATACTCAACGTTAACCAAGGAACTACTCTGAATGAACGTAATATTTTAAGTTTCCAAGATATTTTCATGTAAGTGAAAAGAGCTATCCGAATTTGGGTAGAAGTATCTACCCTTTAAGTGATTTTGTCAATTAGCATACAGAACAGTGTTCACATTAGGCAGTGGAATTACACGATTCCTGCACCCTTCTCAACAATCCAGCAAGTTTCAAAATTGCATGTGAGAATATCAGGCACCTGCTGGGAAAATTGGTTGGGAAAAGTTGCAACTTGTCAAGGTTTCCCTCTTTTGAACCAATTTCCCACCTAAAATATTTTGCAGGGAGGGAATTCCCCCTCCCCACAAAAATAAATCTGAGAACAAGTGCCTAATGGTGCTGAACCAAATCTTATGATCCACATCTATGTACAAGCTTCAGATTTATATTGTTACAGACAGTAAGCTTAGCACAGAGATCACTCTTAAACTCATATTGCCCAGATTTTTATGGAATAAATTACCTTTTACTTCCTTACAAGCCCTTCATTACAAGCTTTTAAAACTGCTTGAGAACCTATACATTTTACTAATGCTTATTATGCCCTATCTTACTTTCTGTAATATCTTTTTCTCATTATAACATCAAGTATTTACCATCTGTGTTTACATCAAACTTGTGGACTTTCATTGCTGTTCATCTATTTCCTCCTGGAGAATTTCCACTTAAACAATTTCTACCAAGATGATTTTCCCTGGACAATTCACACCTAGGATAATTCTAAATTTTCTGGTGGGGGAAGTTGTCCTGAGAGGTTATTTTCATGGGTAAGAATTATGTGCGGGGGTGGGGGTGGCAAATTGTCTGAGTTGGTTGGAAACATTGCAGGTGAGGATTCTAATGGGGCTGTGGAGAGTGAATTGTCCTGAGGTAGTTGTCCAGGGGTCATTGTCCGTGTGGCATTTGTTTGAGGGGAGTTGTCCTGTCAGAAAGTTACCTTACTGGTACCTATTTATAAACCTGGGGTTGCACTTAAGGTTTTATAGGCAAAAATGTGATGAATAGAGAGGAAGTGAGCCAGCAATCTCTAGATAACAACTTTCACAAAATAGTCACTGGCTTTCATATGATGATTCTCTTTTATCATTTCTCATCTCTGTAATGACTCTTTTAATCACACACTTATGTTTATGAGCATTATCATTGGTGATGGGTTTGGTGATGGTGATTAATTTGGTATAACCTATTTCTCCTTACAGGGTACACTGGTAATGGCAAGCAGTGTTCAGATGTTAATGAATGCCTCACTAACAATGGAGGTTGCTCCATGAGTCCACTGGTGACATGCATCAATTCTCCAGGATCCAGGTCATGTGGTGTCTGCCCGGCAGGTATGGAGAGGCTATTAACACTTGATTCTGTGCTCCCTATTTTACCCTCCTCACATGGTCTAATTCCGGGTTAAAAAGCAAAAATTTGATTCTGGTCGAATTGTGCAGATTTCACCCAGATGTGATATTGAGCATGATCAATGGGGGAACATGCAGTGAGCACAGTATGCAGTGTGAGCTATAAATAGTGATCATTGTCCCTGAATAAGTATGTTCAGTTTCATTTAATATTTCTGTGTTTTGTGAACCCAACAGCTGGACCCTTTTCATAAAGATGAAAGATGCATCCCAACTTTAACATATCACTCAATGGTGCGGTATGAAATCAAACATTATAAGAGTGATGGTGACATTTAAAGTATAACAATTTCTAGTCCAAGTTTTGGAACATGAATCCACCTTGGCATTGATTCCTCAAAATTCTTCTCAGCCAGATTTGCATCAGCACTCCTTCTCCTCTATGTTGGCTCAGTTCCAGTAAGATAAGAGTTCCATAGGCCGTTGACAGTTCAGGGTGATGTTTATCTAAGTTTTGTTCTCATAAAGAAGAAGAAAGACAGAGGTAATGGATAGCAAATGTTGACTTCTAACATCATATTAGACCCATGCCTGGTGATGGCACCAGCTTTTCCAAGTATGTACCAGCACTACAAAGGGAGTGGGGGGGGGGGGGCAAAGCATTGACCAGGATTAATCATTACTTAACCCAAATCACATGACAATAAATTTTGTAGTGAGGACAGTGCAGTCTGCATGGGGGGTCCGTACTCTTGATGTGGCTGGGGCTTTCATCGTAGAAAGATAAATAACAGTTTGCTTAACCAGATCCCCTTTGTACTAGAAGAAATATTCTCACTTTTCTTCAGCCCCCCACCCCCCCACCCTGTTACCAAAGTGTTTCATGGTAAGGGATGACAGCCTGCTTTGTCTTAAGTGTACTGTCTTTGAGATCTTGTTTTGGATGAAGTTCAAGATTTGGAAAGTACCTTTTCATTTTCATATGGAAAAATAAAGCAAAAAGGGACCAACATGGCTCTCACCAGCACACAATCTGCCCAAACAATCTGCTCTATGTGGAGTTATGTTGTTAGTCAATAGTTTGAGCCATTGCCATGGAAACAGAACAGACTCAGTAAGTAGAGTCACACAGACAGTGTGAGTTCATCAATGGAAGTAGATGACAATAGGGGAATTTTATTTTTCCACGGAAGAAATTGCGTGTGATGCCTTGCCTTTCATGTTAAGCATCACAGACGTTGTAAATATGAATTTTAAGGTGAAGTTTATCATTCACTACCCAGTAAAAACAAAGAAAAACCTCTTTTTGTATTTGTTAAAACTTGGCAACATAGATACACAGACATAAAATATCATTACCATCTGAAGTTAGTGAAAGGAATTCAGGGAGATGCAAGTAGCAAGAAAAAGTGTCCTTTGGGTCCTCTAATCAAAGCAAAAATACCATCTTAATTACCAAATTATTTACAACACCTGTTACATACCTGGTGCTTCCAAGCTGTGACATGCTAAATGAAGAATGTTATTATTTTTTGTACCTTCCTTCAGGCTATGTAGGGGATGGCGTCACCTGCACTTACATTGGTATATGTAATATGGACAATGGTGGTTGCAGCTCATTGGCTACATGTGTTGAGAACTCAGGTTTGTGATCTTACTTCTTTTGTCAAACCCTGATATCCCCTATTTAATATCACTCCAGGGAATTTAAAAAAAAAATATCTTTTTTGACATTTTACAGAGAATAAACTGTTTGACTTTTTTTACCTTCCTGTAAATTTGAATAATTAACAAGAGCAATATGAATAGTGACTGTGTGTATTTTTTTTTTCTCTTGTAGGCCCAATGGAATTGACTGACTTAGCAGGGAAGTTAGTGGTGTAATTTGTTTAGAATGTATGGAAGGTTTAGGGGTTTTAAAAAAGTTAAAATTTAAATTGCTGTTACTATAGCGACAAGTGTCATCCAAGCAGCTGTAAATCAGCTGATTAAGACAAGTTTGAAAAGTTTGTCCTGAGCTATTTTAGCTTCCTTCATTACATTCATGGATCTCATTTTACCCTACGTTTAGGGGTTACTGATGGTCGAACATGCACTTGTCCAGATGGTTACACAGGAAATGGCGTGGGCTCTAATGGTTGCATCCCTAGTAGCACCTCCTGCTCTGCCAACCCTTGTGTCTATGGGCGCTGTGAACCAGATGGTTCATCATACAGATGTATTTGCACTCCTGGATTTACTGGGAGCCAGTGTGAAACAAACATCAATGAGTGTGCCAGTAACCCTTGTGCCAATGGTGGCGCATGTGTTGATGGCTACAACAGCTACATTTGTAACTGTGCAAGTGGCTACTCAGGAGTTCGTTGTGAGGAGTCTTCTCAAAGTGAGTATTCCTACTAAAAGTGAATATAAGTAAATCATGGCTCTTGTGTTGATGGGTATAACAGCTACATTTGGAACTTTATAAGAGTTTGCATGGGAATTTGTAGTGAGGAAAAATTTTACAAATTTAAATTTAAAAATTTTTCTGTTTTAATTTTTTGGGGGAAAAGGAAAATGTGCTGTAAATTTACTTCAGGGTTAAAAACTAACCATTTACGAGAACTTGGTTTCAATTGGTGTGCAAATAATTTGTTTTCAAATAGGAATGACAGTGGACTTGGTGTAGACTTGTAAAAGTATTGTAGGTTTGTTCATTTCAATTTAGACTCCCCTGTGTTCAGTGATTTTGACACATTACTCAAAGCCATTGACACTTTTGCTATTAGAGGTCACATAATTTGTCTTGCTTCTCTGCTGTTCAACATGCAGAAGGGTGAGGATGAAAAGATGGATGTTTCATCCTTCCTATCCTTTCCCCTCCCTTCTCCTCTCACCCCCCCCCTCCTGTTGCATAGCAAACCAGGTTCAATGCCATGTGTTCTCTAACTCTTCTTCCTTGACATTTTTTATTTTATCAGGCTGTGGAGGGACCTATATCAGTGAGCTTGGCTCATTTTCCTTCCCTGGTGATGGTGAAAGCTACCAACATAGAGCAACATGCTCATGGACAATCACCACAAATGTGGATAAGGTATAGTACAGATATTTCTCATTTTAAGGAATTTTATGCTATTTAAAAGGCATAAGCAGTCGCCCAAAAATTATGTTGAAACGGCAGCTAAATTTCAAAAATTTCTCATTTCACTTCCAAGTATTGTTCGAAATATTTCAAGATTTTAATATTGCATATTCAAGGTAAATCAAGGAGTTACTCTTCGTGAATTTCTCAATTCTGTGAGAAAAATATTGTCACATGATTTTCAAAGGTCACTCGTGAAATAGGGTAGACTACTACAGTATTATCCACATTGGGTTGACTGCATTTTCCCTTTGAGCATACAAGTCTTGACTTGTGTGTTGGACAGTCATGATGTTTGCAAGTTAGAAAGTTCCAACTGCTAAAATCATAACTTTAAGTTACCAAGCATGTAAAAATCTTCAAGTACCGGTCCCTTGCCAGTATAAAATACTGATTGGAAATGTTGACATAAGTGTTGTTGTTGGTATATCTGTGTTGTAGAAGTTATCAATGCAGGTTCAGGAGCTAAATTTGTCAGTAACACTCACAAAATTTTGGGGTAATTAGACTTATACACATATGCATATTGGAAGACACTTCCTAAAAGGGAAGAAGTGTTTGCTGGATATGCCATGAATTTTTTATTATTGGCAAACAATTATGAGATGAATATTGCCCTGAGAAACAGTTCTAGCTCTGAAATCTGCAATTTCTTTACTGGGGAGGGGCTGCTTCCTCCAGACCCCCTTGTCTCATTCGCTTATTTTTATTGGAATGTAGGTCTTCTTTGTGAAAGTTGGATTGTACCAATTTTGGGTGTAAATTATGCATGAAATAGAGCTGTTAATGTATAATGAGCTCTAACAATATACCTGCTCGAGACACATTTTCATAAATTTGCATGGTATAGTAAAATTTGCAGTTGATTATGCATTTGAGTGTCCAAGTACAGGGTGGTATGGCCTATGAGGGCATGTTTCCAGGCACGTAGCCACCCAAGTACTGAAGGGGGCAAAATGGCTTTCCAGGGGGGTGAAAAATCTTTCAGTGGGCCAAATGTGTAAAAATGTATTAAGTCAGTGGTAACTTAAAATTTCGCTAGGGGGTGTGAAAAAATTTTCAGGGGCCTGCACTTTTCATTGATAACAATCAATACAATTGGTTCTGGATGCAGCAGAACTAGATAATATCACAAAATTATTAGTTCAGCACATTCACTATAGTTACACAATTAGCTTTAAAAGTATCATGCTCATGAAATAGCTTGTGCAGTTTGCAAACAATTTGGTGTACCCAGGTTTGTAACAATTTCTTTTTGAATATGAGCATGTGTGATCCCAGCTCAGTTTCATCTGACAAGTTTAGTCTTCTCATCATATTTTCATGATGTTAGGAAGTTCAAGGGAGTTCATGTTCTATAAGTTATTGATCAACTTTTTGAACTTGCATATTGCTTTCTGTTCACTGTTGTGGCTTCAATGAGGGTCACAGATGGGTCCCATCAGTAGAAAACATATATATAGGGTGGTGTGTCTGATGAGCCAATCAATCTTGTAAAATTTATGTCATATGGAAACAGATATCATTTTTACGTCCCTGCAAGTACTAAAAATGGTATTGTGTGGTGAGGGGTGCCTTCCAAAAAGTCTCTAACATTTGGTGAGGGTTGCCCTAAAGGAAGTCTGTAGCATTGACAGTCATCAATTTTTTTTTTTTTTTTTTTTGACAAAGATATGAAAATAAAGTGAATTATGTCGAATGGGGATAAGTGTGGACATTTTTTTATGGGAGTAAACTCTGTATGGTACTGTTGAATAAAATGATGTCATGTCTTCCGATCTGGGAAGAGGTCATATCATGACTTGATTGCTTTGGGATTTTCATCATATCCCATCATAATTCATCATCAAACCTCTACAAGCAAGTATTCGTGAATCAAACTCAGGCATTTAGGGGTTGGACTCGTGGTTTTTATTATGTTTTGAGTTGGTTTATGTTAGGGTAAAAGAGATTGCATCCTGTTTGTGATCCCTCAAACCTAAGTGGCAATTGTTATAAGACAATTCAAGTGAAATATTGCTTTCTTGGTGCAGAAAATTGTTATTACAACTTTAAAAACTGTGCTTTATGGATACAAACTGACAGGCAATTCAAAGTAAGGCTGCTTGTAATTTTCTTTAAAAAAAGTAGTTTCTCGCAGAAAGAAATTCACTGGTTTATAGTAGATGAATACTTTGTTACAAATTTTCAAATGATGCCACTTTCAATACTCTTACAATGTGTAATATTTTATGGGAGTTCACCTACAGCCATTATGTATGTGATGTCACAGAGCAGAAAGTGGGCCCTTGTTTGCATGTAAGCATGTATCACTGCAAGTTTCACCAACAATTGCAGGTAGCTGATTTCTTAACCAGTCGGATACCAGCGCAAGTCAACTACACACGATTGCAAAGTCTACAGTGTGTGTGCAGTGTGCCTTGTTGTTTTGCTTCCAAATAATGCCGTGTGATGTCAATGCACAAGGTCTATTTCCAGAGTATATTGATGAGAGTAAATGGTTTGAGAACGATAAATGCTATTTTCTTAATCTGCCATGTTAATGCAGTGTAGGCATAATATTTGTATAATGACATAAGTGCAAGTTACTGTACTCCATATATTAACATGCGCTAGAGTACAAATATTCATAACTATCTTGTTTTCTTCCCTGTTATTCCCATATTACAGGTTTTGTCGATCCAGTTTACAAGCGTAAAGATTGAGTACCATGACAACTGCGATTATGACTCTGTCCAGTTGTTTGATGGACCTTCCATATCTTCTTACCCTCTGAGTGATCGTATCTGCGGTTCGTCGACACCAGGTCCCTACAGGAGTACCCACAACCAAGTCTTTGTCCAGTTTGTCTCTGATAGCAGTAATGCTGGTGAAGGGTTTACTTTAACCTGGAGTAGTGTAGACCCAGGTAAAGTTTTGATCTCCCAGTCTATTGTGCCCCTCCGTACCTCCTGTAGAGTTAGGTGTTAGGGCCCTCTCTGTTGGTAGGGGTTACCGTAGCGCTATTAGGTTTTGCCAGACGGTTATTGCAGGCAGTAATGGTATACATATGTAAATGAGAGGTAAGTATTGGAGCTCATAGACTCCTGAACCAGGGAGTGCTGGGGATTTCAATCCATTTTGTCTTGTAATTAAATTATTAGCATTCCCCATGTGGTTGTAAAATCAAGATGTTAAATGCATTCGTTGAGGGTTGATAAGATGATTCCAATTTGCTTTTATCACTTTGTTAATTTTGTTTTTGACCCTTTCTAGTATATTAATAAAAATTAAATGTTTGTATATTGGTTATTGTTTTACTTCTCTTGACAAAAATGTCCATGCCTCTTCTTGCAAAAACAAATGAACAAGTAGGGCTGTTATGTATTATGTATTACTTATTACATTGAATTTACATTATTGAAAGGAAATTGACACAGTTTTCAAATTGCCACAACTTTTGACTCATTCCATAGGTTTAACATGAGACTGTAAGAAGTGTTCATGCAAACTTACTTTTGGGAGAGGATTTTTGGACTTATAACATGGCACGGCAGTGAAAGCACAGTGTATGTGCTATAAGGCTTATGTGAGACATTCCTACTGTTTTACTTTGATTGAAGAAATTTATCCAGTTTTAATTAAACTCAGAAGCTGATTTATTTAGATCCTATAGCTTTGCTAACATTTTATTTCATTTTTTACTCTGATTATTTGACCCCCTTTCCAGTATGTGGGGATACCTTGGATGATAGTAACCATGGTGACATATCCTCTCCTGGTTACCCTGGGAACTACCCCAATCTGCGAGATTGTTCGTGGACTGTGACAGTGGAAGCTGGCAGATATATCACCTTCGCATTTGCCACAATTGATTTGGAAACATCAGATGACTGTAGTAATGACTATCTGGAGGTGAGATAGGGGGCATTTTTAGAATAGTTTGCTTTCACATGGATATGGATGGATTCTCTTTTTTGTGTGATTTCATGTTTTATTCTGGTACAGAGACATATAAAACAATGAATTAAATAATATGCAGTACATAGGCATTTGGTGGATACCATATTTTGGGAAAAATGAGTCTAGATCATGGATTGGCTTTACAGTGTTTATGTACTGGACTATTGGTTGCAAGTAATTTAAATTTTTTTTTATATATTTTTGATGTGCACCACAAGTTGTGAACAAAGTTCTCACTTGTAAGGGGCATCCATTTAACAAATTAATTGAACTGGTAGCAACTGACATTGATGTATTTACTACTGCTTTTTGACTAACCTCATGTGTACTCTTTGTGCATATTTACTTCTCCTTTACACATGTATTTATTAATCACCCCCTCATCATCCACAAGTACAGCTGGCAAAGTGAACAGCAAAATAAAGTATTTTGACTATTTTGACACCTTTTCTTGTCTGCTTCCCTTAATGCTCACCAAAAGCATAGTGGTGGTTCTGTCTGGTGGACTTTTTAGAAGTTTTCGTAGTTTTGGATTAAGATTTATGATAGTCAAAGAGGTTGTCAATGACATAGGAAGAGGCCTATTTA
This sequence comes from Holothuria glaberrima, assembly GCA_009936505.3. NCBI lineage: Eukaryota > Metazoa > Echinodermata > Holothuroidea > Aspidochirotida > Holothuriidae > Holothuria > Holothuria glaberrima. Next base: position 19,655 of record WURT03075953.1, on the reverse strand, counting down.
CATCTTCTTTAGGAGGGAAGGGAAACATCTGGTTGCCCAAGAATTTTGATAAGCATATAAATTAGATTTTTGGCAGAGAGTGCAGTTCCATGTAAAAATCTTTAATAAATGAACAATATGATTGGAACATTCCTTTTTGCTTTTCACAGATATATGATGGTCTGAATGAACAGTATACTCTCTTGGGTCAGTTTTGCACCCGGGATTCTCCAAGCCCAATCCAAACATCTGGTCCGTATGCATTTTTGAGGTTTCACAGTAACTCAGCAAACACAGGGCAAGGATTCCACATCACCTACACATCAATGTTAAGTAAGTATTGGCAGGGTTCCCACAAGCTGGAAAATTGATGAGAAAGGCACAGAATCCTTAGTTTCATGTTCCAGGCATGGGAAAAGTCATCACATTTGAAAAATGTATGGCATGGAAAAATCATTTAATTTTGTGAAAGACTGAAAATTTCAAGTGCATTTGCAATGTGTATTTTTGGGCAAGTTTCATTGTGGGTAAGAAACTTTGCATAAGGACGGAACTGCTATATTGTGGTTTGGTCAACAAAAGGTCATAGAAAGTCATGGAATTTTGTCATTATTGTGCAAAGTCTGTTTTTTCAACAGAGACAAATAAGCTAGGTGTTCCCGCAGTATGTGTCCAGTATCAGTTTAACTGTCATATGGCTGAGGCATGAAATGTGGTCAATTTACCTTTAATGGAACTTTCAAATACACATGAATCAGGGGATGAAAAATAATACTCATTAGTCTAGCTTCCTTCTCAGTTGCTTGTTTTATTGCTAAGCTTATATTTTCATGTCCAATAGTGAATTTTACTGTAATTTCAGAAAGCGTCAAACTTTTAAGAGGCATATCTGGAGAGTGCAGAAAGATATTCAAATAATTACAATGGATTTGTTGTTAGGGTATCATAAGCTATTGTTATTGAGTGAACAGCTGTTTTGGATTCCTGTGCATATGTATAGTTTTTGAACAAGATAAAGTGTTCAAGTCCAACTTTAAGATCTTTGTTCATAAGTTAATGGTAATGGATCTAGTCTCTGGTGGCTACTTTCATGTTTAGAGTGCCAGGATGTACACATTTCCCTAAATTTTTGCCCATCTCCCTTCCATTTTCTGCTTACTACGGACACACATTTGTAAAATTTTCGTACCCGTGACGTACACATCTCCCTAACATTTTTATGCTTTCTCCTAAAGTTGATCCTGGATGTGGTGGAGCTCTAACAGAGGATTCCGGAGTCATCATATCTCCCAACTACCCAAATGATTACAACCATAATGCTGACTGTATATGGACCATTCAGGTCCCTGATACAGAGGTCATAAACTTTACCATTACAAATCTTGAGATTGAACTCCATGGCAGTTGTGTTTATGATTATGTAGAGGTGAGTATGTTCATCTATAAGTATGTTTATTCATCTATAAGTGTGTTCATCCATAAGTATGTTCATGCATAAGTATGTTCCTGCATAAGTATGTTAATCTATAAGTTAGTATATCCATGATGATGTCAGTACAATTGTGTGGATGTGAGTATGGTTGTGTAGGTGTGAGTATGGTTGTATAGATGTGAGTATGGTTGTGTAGATGTGAGTATGGTTGTGTAGATGTGAGTATGGTTGCGTAGATGGGTGTATGATTGTGTAGATGTGACTATGTTTACGTAGATGTGTGTATGGTTGCGTAGATGTGAGTATGATTGCCTAGATGTGAGTATGGTTGCCTAGATGTGAGTATGGTTGCCTAGATATGAGTATGGTTGTGTAGATGTGAGTATGGTTGTGTAGATGTGAGTATGGTTGCATAGATGGGTGTATGATTGTGTAGATGTGAGTATGTTTACGTAGATGTGTGTATGGTTGCGTAGATGTGAGTATGATTGCCTAGATGTGAGTATGGTTGTGTAGATGTGAGTACGGTTGTGTAAATGTGAGTTTGATTGTGTAGATGTATATTCACATAGATCATACCATTATATAAGTACAGGTGTTCTTCAATGACTTCACTTATAATGCTGCCTTTATATGAACCAGCTAGGTCATTTTACCATTTCTTATCTCCACATGGAAGTGCATGGTGGTTATATGATCATGTAGAAGTGAGTATGATTATGTTGGATTAAGTATCTTAAGGTGGATGTGAATATGATTGCTTAGATGTATGTCCTTCCATGTAGGTGCTTACACATTTACATTGAAGTCAAGATGATTGTACAGATGCTAGTGTGTGGTCAGTCTGACCCTGTGGAAGCATGTTAATGTAGATTTTAGTATGATTATATATAAAAAGTTTGATCTAGTAGTTGTGAGTATGCCATTGTAACTGAGAGTATGATTACGAAGAGGTAGACATGTTCATGTAGGTATAGTATAGTTTTATAGAGGTGAGAATGATCATGTAAAATATTGGACCGAATATTTTAACCTACTGCTTGATAAACTACCTCTAAAACTTCCATAACTCATTGATATAATCTTTGAGCAACTAAGCTTCATATTTATTTCGTATGGACATATTGCAGTACCTTCAGAAAGCCCATTTTATCAATAACCTTGCTCTGGTTTGCTGTCCACAGCTTAGAGATGGATTTGATGAAACAGCTCCTTTCGTTGGCCGTTATTGTGATTCATCAGCCATCCCTCCTCCATTTGTTTCCTCAACAAACTCTCTTTATGTCAAGTTCCATTCAGATTCATCTGTTTCTGCTGGTGGATTCAGAGCAACCTACGATGTTTGTAAGTGATAACATTAACTATTCCTGAAAGCCAATAGGCAGTCGCCCCAAAATTTGCTTTGAAAAATGAGCAAACTCTTGCAAATCTATTATTGCATTACAAGCACCTCTGAAGACATTTTGAACATAACTTTCACAAACAATAGATATAGCAAGGAGAATTAAATTCTCGAATTTCCCATTTTACCAACAAAAATATTGTCACATAATTTAAATAGTCCATTCATGAACTAGAGTGATGGGGCATACTAACTCTGATTGGGGTGACTGCATTTTCCCTTCGAGAGCTAATGAATCTGTTATTCAATTTGATTTCATGCAAGGGCAAGCTGATTACTGTACTGATGTGAGGGTAGCAATGTTACTGTAATTTTTGTCAGGGAGTTTCATTGGCACACATGTCATCATGCAGGAACGTTATTGTACAGTGTACAAAGTTGAAGACAACCCCCATGGGGTTAGTTATCTGTAGTTTTGCTCTCGTGTGCAAGTCATCATGCAGAAACCAAAATTCAGGAATTCAGTTGTCATGGAATGCTGCCAACCTTGGTCATGATCATTTAAAAAGCAGATTATCATCTCAGAAACAGTTCACAGTATTCTCAAAAATTTTTATCATCCTAGTTTGATAGACATTAAGAGAGGGCAAATTTAAATCCCTCCAAACTTGCATAAGCCACTCTGATAGGGCAGTGAGGTGTGCAGATCAGTGAGATGTAGATTGCAGAGTGGCTTTACAGAGAGACAATACATTAAGATGCTATAAATACAAGATGGTACATAGAGTATGTTGTTGGGAATGAGTTGGTAAGCTATGGTGTCTCTGTCAGGGGAGAACTGGCCTTGGGTAGTGTGACTCAAAACTATTTCAACAAAAATACATAAAATGCTCTGATACTGCTCTCATTTGTCAATGACATAGCACAGATTAGTGAGATGTATTGCAAATGCACTGCAGAGTGGTCATACAGAGAGGCAACTCGTTCGGATTCCCAAATTACGAGAGGGTATCAAACAGATAGTGTGAAAAGGGTTGACAAGCTACTGTAGTGTCTTCAGTTTTAGAGAAATAGCCATTGCCAAGCTACTGTAGTGTCTTCAGTTTTAGAGAAATAGCCATGGACAATGACAATTCTCTGCAGGGGCTGCTAAGACAGTTGTTGATATTGAAAAAGGAATTCAAAAAGTGAACATTTTTGAGAGAATTTGAACTGTTTGGAATGAGGAACCTGGTTCCTTAATGATAAATTAGTATTCAAACTGATGACGACTCACCCTCCAGTTTTTGTTAACTCTTAGTTGTCAGTATCTTTTTTATGAAACTTATTCATTTTAGATTGTGGAGGTTCTTTCACCGAAAACAATGGGGAGGTTGTGTCTCCATACTTCCCCAATGAATACCCACATGAAAAGACTTGTGAATATTTCATCACTGCCGGAGATGGCCAAGGAGTCCAGTTAACCTTTTTCACGTTGGCAATCGAATACCACCAAGATTGTAATTATGATTATGTAGAGGTGAGTCACAATTACTTCTAGTGTATGGCTTCAGTGAAATTTACTGTCCAACATGCCTGGGCAGGTTTCTCTTCTTCAGAGTTGTGACTCCTGGTCAGAAGTCGAGGAGCAGCTTCTCTTTCCTTGGGCTGTGATAAGTATGGAATCTTCAGTATGCTCAGAAAAAATATGAAAGAAAATCTATACTCACACCTCCAAGAGGTTCTTGTGACTCCAAGGAGGTTCTCATGGTTTTTTTTTTTTTTTTTTTTTTTTTTTGGGGGGGGGTTGTCACTTTTTTGTTAAAAAATATGACTCTTTTATTCTTGTTCTTTATTTGATTACTAATTTTCCATCATTTAAACACACTTCTCAGGCATCCCCAAAGCCTTGATAGAAAGCCTGCTTGGCTCATCAAGGGCATTATCATATATCAATTTAATATTGAGGATGGAGACCTATAAGATATGCCTCTTATTTTCAAATATTGTTTAGAGGGTGTTGTAGTGCTGCTCCAGGGACCACCATTTAATGTCCCTAAATGGACAGACTTTAGAACAGTGACTGTAAACTGTAAGACATAGCAATCAAAGTGATGATCAATTGTTTGAGACAATGAGAGAATTGAACTGATTCTAAGTGATTTTGATTTTTTTTTGCCTTCTCCTGTTCCAGGTTCGTGATGGTAGCACTGCTGATGCAACTTTAATTGGTCGATACTGTGGGAACTCTGTCCCTGCTCCAGTCACAAGCACTGGTAGTGGAATGTACTTGAAGTTCGTAACAGATGGCTCCGTCACAAATTTTGGATTCAGAGCAACATACACTTTTGTTGATGTATCGCCACCTTCAAGTAAGCAATTTTAATTTTTCCATTGAAATCGTTAATTATTTTTATTCTTTTATTGTGGTATTTTTCATTATCAATCATTGTTGATACTATTTGAGAGTTTTTTTTTTATCTTCATATAGAATAACAAATAACCCCTTCTTCTACAGCTGAGGAGATGAATGGAAAACTTTTTGGTGATGCAGGGTTACATACTATGGGTTTTCAAGTGTTCATTGAACTCTTATGTCATCATTCTTAAAATAGACTCCATGGTTTAAGGGAATATTGCAATTTTGGTTGAGAAAATGATCATACCTTTGAAATCATAATTGATCTACATAGAATGATGGTAATAAGCACAAGAAGACAGGTTGGTAACCTTATTTTCCAAAAATAAAATATACACTTCAAGGAATTCACTGCTTTATAGCTCAAAAGTAATGTGTTCACCAAAACTTACAAATTTTCAAATAATGCAACATCTACTTGTTTAGTTGACAGTACTTTGGGGGAAGAAGAACAATTATGAGAGTTTTATGAGATGGAATAGTTTCATAATATTGTAATTGGATAGTTCCCTGTAAGTGCAAAGGCTTTTTTAGCTACATGTACATATGTTTGTCTCCCCCTATGTCATTCCCTTATTTCCTCTAATGACAAAGAGAGGTTATTCTTGAGTCGTGACAGTATCCTCTACATGGTTCTTCTTTTCAGATGGGTGTGGAGGTTTGTTTACTGATCCTACAGGCATCATTAGCTCTCCTGTCCATCCAGAGCAGTATCCTCACAGTGCCCACTGTGTGTATGACATTCAGGTTTCTGAGGGCAGTGTTGTTAGGTTGACATTCTCCTTCTTCAGTTTGGAATACCACAGCTCGTGTAACTACGACTATGTTGAGATCTATGACAATAGTACCACCGCAGAGAATGCATTAATGGGCAGGTGAGTACTGGTTCAGTAGTTTGACTCTTGAAGCAACGTATCAACTGAAGTCTGCAGAGGTAGAGCATATGCTATTTAGACTGGAAGTCAAGTGAGTAACCCAGATCCAGTGGGTTTTCCAGGACTTTTCTTTGGGGGGGGGGGGAGGGGGGTGACTCCATCATGGCATACCCAGCTCATGTAACTGTGTTGAGATTTAAGACAACAGTACCTCCACAGGGAGTGGTGGGTCATTAGTTGGGTGGGTGGGTACTGGTTCAGTGGTGTGTTTGTTGGCAGTATGCACAGATTGAGGGAGAGAACCTTCAATTGAGAATGGAGGTTGGGTGTTTAATTCTGGCTGAGTGATAAAGGGAATCTTTGACTTTTTTAAGCAGGCTCAAATGGGCATCAGCCCTGTGTAGTGAAAGCCAAACAGAGCCACTATATAGGCTAATTTGATGTTTGTATTTGTGCTCCAGGTACTGTGGATCAGACACTCCCCCTGTCCTGACCTCACAAGGTAACCTCATGACCGTGGTCTCGCATAGGCTAA
>WURT03075953.1:0-12994 GCA_009936505.3 Holothuria glaberrima | reverse complement strand
GTCCTGACCTCACAAGGTGACCTCATGACCGTGGTCTCGCATAGGCTAATTTGATGCTTGCTTTAATTGAATTTCAGATACTGTGGATCAGACACTCCCCCTGTTCTGACCTCACAAGGTAACCTCATGACCATGGTCTCGCGAAGGCTAATTTGATGCTTGCTTTAATTGAATTTCAGATACTGTGGATCAGACACTCCCCCTGTCCTGACCTCACAAGGTAACCTCATGACCGTGGTCTCGCGAAGGCTAATTTGATGCTTGCTTTGATTGCATTTCAAATACTGTGGATCAGACACTCCCCCTGTCCTGACCTCACAAGGTGACCTCATGACCGTGGTCTCGCATAGGCTAATTTGATGCTTGCTTTAATTGAATTTCAGGTACTGTGGATCAGACACTCCCCCTGTCCTGACCTCACAAGGTAACCTCATTACTGTGGTCTCGCGAAGGCTAAATTGATGCTTGCTTTAATTGAATTTCAGGTACTGTGGATCAGACACTCCCCCTGTCCTGACCTCACAAGGTAACCTCATGACCGTGGTCTCGCATAGGCTAATTTGATGCTTGCTTTAATTGAATTTTAGGTACTGTGGATCAGACACTCCCCCTGTCCTGACCTCACAAGGTAACCTCATAACCGTGGTCTCGCGAAGGCTAATTTGATGCTTGCTTTAATTGAATTTCAGGTACTGTGGATCAGACACTCCCCCTGTCCTGACCTCACAGGGTAACCTCATGACGGTGGTCTTTCACTCTGACAGCAGTGTTGCTTTGGATGGGTTTACAGCCAATTATGTTGCCCTGAACAGTTCTCTTGGTATGTTACAGTAATAGCAAGCAAAAGCTGTCAGTGTAAGGTATCCAATTAAAGGTATTTGTGTACACCAACTGGCTGGTATTAAAAAATGTAAAATAGCCCCATTTTGTGTCAAAACCCCTAAAGTATCAATAATTTTTCAAGATTGCTTTTGTTTTGTATTGACATTACATTTTAAAAACTATCTGAAATGTTGAACTTTGAAGTTAAAGGATCAAGGGACATTTTGGCTATTTTGTGGGTCATCTTAATTCTGTCCACCTTAAAGCTTTATGTAGGAAGCCAAAAATGCAGAAAACATGTACAAACTGTAAACAAGCTAGCCAGGAAGTTCCAAGATAATTTAAGAAAAAAAAAAGAATACCAACAGTAGGCAACACTCTAACATTTTATTTTGCATAATTCTCAAGAAGTGGTCAAACTTTGAAGAGAAGAGGCGTTTGTTGGTAAGGGTAAAAGGTTTAAAAATAAAGCAGCAGTTGTTTTCATTAGGATATCTTAATCTGCACTATGAAATAAAAACATTTTTTCTTTCTTGATTAATATGTCCACATATCTTCATCAGCTTGATGATTGTTTCTTTTAATTTAACATCTTCATTTCATCCTTTCACCATGGATCTCTCTGTTTAGTTGAAAGAAGCATAAAAAAGGTGAAAAAATTATGGCAGATTCCAATTAAAGAATTTGCAGAAAGTAAAAGCTATGAAATGTATAAAATTGAAGAACTAACGAAATTGCAGTAAATTTTTCTGGTAATGATTTTGTAATTTTGTTCTAAGTGAAGCCTAGAATTATATATTTCATTCCATCTTTAAAGGGAAAATGCAATCACTTCATTTTGGATTAGTGTAGTAGTCTACCCTATTTCATGAATGGCTCTTAAGAATCATGTGACAATATTTTTCTCACTGAATTGTGAAATTTATGAGTAGTAACTCCTTGGTTTACCTTGAATATGCAATATTTAAATCCTGAAATATGAAAGATACTTGGAAGAGAAATAAGAAATTTGTTAGATTCAACTGTTGTTCAAAATAGTTTGGGACGACTACTTATGCCCTTTTATCATACTAAGTATATTCTTTTTCCTGCCACAAATTCTGTACTTTTACATGATTGTAAATACTTAGTGTGGATAACACATTTGCATTACTAGAATTTTTTCACAGCAGGGCATAAAAAGCGGGAGGGGTGGGGTAGAGTGGGGTCAAGTGGTGGTTGTCTCTAGGTAGTACTGTTTTACTTAAGAAGTTTCTTCTGGGGGTCAGGAAGTGTAGGTTGGGGGTGGGGGAGTATAAAACTTTAAGTAGTGGGTTTTAAATGTTAAACCCTTGCCTTATAGCTGCACCACTTGGGAAACAGTGGTGCTCTATTTGAAGTAAAATATTAATTCCTCTTAAAAATGGTTTCATTTCTAGTTTGCGGAGCACAACTGACTGCGTCTACAGGGGTCATCACTTCCCCAAGGTACCCCTCACCATACTATAATAATGCAGAATGTGTGTGGACCATCGTTGTTCCCAGTGGTCAGCAAATATCAGTGGATTTTACAGCTTTTGAACTGGAAGGAAGCTCCACATGTTCATACGACTATGTTGAGTTACGGTCAGTACCTGTTGTCTTGTCGACTTTCACAGGGGTTTCTGAGTAGGAATACAAAGAGTTCAAAATATTGATTGGGGAAAGGATCTTAGAAGCATGTGTGCTTTTTAAGCATAAGATAAATGATAGCTGCATTTTGCCAAAAACTTGTTTTTCACTTTTTGACAAAGTGTACAAGGAGGGGTAAAGGGTTCTGAAGTATGATGTGTGCACTCTTTAAAAATGATGCAAGAAATATATCACTCCTCTGAGAAAAGGGGTTAAAAACAAGAAAAACATTTGCATGGTCAGTCTGGAAAACTTGGCATGTGTTCAGTTCACACTAACCCTTCTACTTACAGTTAAGATCATGTCAATATGTGTTTCTTCACTGCATAAATTTCTGAAGGTGTAGATGTGGAAGGGTGGTAAATTGTGGGAAATGATTGGACACATCAGCTGTTCTGGTAACTGCTCTAGTGACCATTTAATGGATGAAATTACTGCTGGTAAATTTATAACATAATGACAAGTACAGCCTAATAAATTGCAAACTTGCTTTCTGTACATCTTAATTTTTTGTTATTGCATCTTGAAGTGGTTCACCTTAGTCTTTGTAAAGTATGAAAGAATCTTGAATTTCTTCATGTCAAGGGGCCACATGGTGCAGAGTGGTGTAATAAACTGCCAGTCACCAATGTGTTTTGCAAGTACTGGGTTTGAACTGGCCTGCTTTAGTTGCATACTTTTTATCCTGTTACATTGGCTTGCCTCCCACATAAAATTGACACCAAAATTGGTCATCTAGCATACTAAGTTGGTTTCATAGGACTGAAACACTGGGGAGGGGGGAGGGGCAGTAATTAGCCAACTATACTCTATCTTAAAAATATAACATCTTCACTGCAAGTGTGGATTGTTGACTCCTTAAAAAGATACTGAAGGTTTCTAGTGATAAAATGCTAAGGTATTTAAACAGCCACAAAATCAGTGGTCATTTTGGCAGATAATAGGAAGTATGAATATTCAGAGGGAATGTGATGCTTGCAAGGATGTAGATATTGAGGCTCATGAAGGCTTTAATGAAGAATATTGACATTAGTGCATGGTATTATTTTAGGCCCCATTTTCTTTGTTGGCCCTAGGCAGAGTATCTGCTTTACATAAATCCAGGTGCCAATACTCACAAATCCAGGGGCCAATACTCACGTCTTTGTAAACCAGAAGCAGAGAATTTCATTTTGACCCTGTTGGTCACCTTAGCAACCATTTTCATGACTGAGAGCCTACTTTTAGTTAGGTCTACAAGCCAGTGACATGTGACCGTGAACTTAAGGTTTTTGAGATTTTCTGCAGTGTTTAGCTAGTTGTCATGGAAAGGAGGATAGCTACAACTGACACTAGAGCCTACTTGAGAAAGTTGTGAAACAAAGCAAGAAAGTAGCATATAACAGTATTCTAGGTAGCATACATAGTATTCAAGAAAAACACAGGGGGGCATGTGAACCATCATTTTTGTATGTTTTTAATATTTATGTGACAAATTTTTCAAAATTTGCCTTCTGAGATTTTCTGGGCAAAGGTTGTCAACATGCACTGTGACCACTTTCTTTGGTAATTGGTCAGTGGTCAGCACCCCCCTCCCCCCCACACACACCCTCCTTTTTTCATGTATATCATATGTATATTTGTGTTTCTTTTTTACAGTAACGGGGGCTATGAAACCTCCCCTCTCATTGCCACCCTGTGTGGCACCACCTTGCCATCCACCTCTTACATATCACACAGTAACCGCATGTACATCAAGTTCAAAACAGATGGTTCGGTTACATTTTCTGGCTTTTCACTGAATTATGATGGAACTGCCACAGGTATGAATGTAGTTGTTATATTTGTGTTCATGAATTTATAAAAGGCTTTTATGTGTTCAGTATGTTTCAGTTTAGACCCACTTCATCTATATGAGAATGGCCATGGTTCCCTGCTGTTTCAAAGAAAATACAAATCAATTTCTACCTTGCCCCAATTATTTTGCATCTTTCCACTCTCAGTTGAGGCCTGTTCCCAAAAGGTTGCTCATCTAAAGCTTAGGTATCTTTACTAGTGTGTGCCTTGTTCATCGCTAACCCCTCAATATGCCAAGCTTGATAACTATGCAGTATATGGTGCTGTGGCCGAGTTGAGAGAGGCGGTGGCATTTGAAGTGATGAAGCTTAGCAACTGGAAGGTTTGGGATTCGATCCTCGGCCAGGTCAAAGTAGGGTGGGTTTTTCATCCAAGAGAAGTCTACCATTTTCCCATCTGAAATAGCCTTTGAGAAGCAACCAAATTTGGTGTAAATTATTGAGTTAGCTGCCACCCAATATAAAGTTGTAATTCTTGAGTCATAGGCTTTTTCTACATTCATGGTTGCTTAGCATCATAAAACAACTGCCCTTTAATACTCTGAATTAATATGTATTTTCTTTTCAGTGAAAGAATGGCAAAGACTAGGAATACCTTAATTTGCCTTTGGTTTAATCCTTTTATACTGCAATCTTGATTTTCATTGGGATGGTGTGTGATGTACAGTAACATTCATGATTTGTTCTCTATTACCTGATAGAAGAAAACAAAACATGGACTGCATTAGGTTCAGATATACCTAATTCAGCCTTTTTTCAAAGGTTTTCAAGGGATGGGGAGAAGGGGAGAACTGAACCAGAAGGGAGCAATAGTCTGATGGAATTTCAGAAATATAGAAAAAAAATTCATAACGGAGATAAAGTTAAGAAGGGAGAAGATGAGAGGAACCAGATTAAGAATGTAACTTTGAAGGATGTTTAAAGATAAAAACCCTTATGTGGTGTTGATGAATTCTTGTTTGAGGGCTGGGGTAATAGAAAAGCCACTGTAGTCACAGTAGTGTTGTACAGATATACAAATAAATGATGTTTGAGTCAAAAGCATTCCACACACCAAACCATACACTATGGGTCACTATGACTTTGTACCATTTCATTTTCAAAAGGAATGATGTTGGAACATATTTTCAAACATGCTCGGATAAAGTACCATTTTTACGACGTATAGGGGTGAGAAATTTCTGTGAGGTAATATCAACATTTAGAGTAAATTTCACTCATATAAGTACTGTTCGAAAATGGGGAATATCATCGATACCCATGTTGAGTACCTATAATTGGTTCAAAACATGTTGGAAAGACTCAAACAGGCTAAGCAAGTGATGAGAATAACAACCATAGATGAATAGCTTTTTTTCCAAGGTGTTTTGATATATCAACTCTGATGAATCTCTGGACTCAATGACCCTACACATTGACGTCATTCTGACATCATATGAGAGCACAAACAACAGAGCTGGTTATTGTACATGACTTTGGTACACATGCTGTATGCACGACATAGCCTTGACAAGCACGTAGACTGTGATGCGTAGCGGACCTGTTAAAAAATTAACTGTTTTCATTTGTATATAGGTGGAAGTTGTAATGTATACTTACCTCAGCCTAGGGCTCCCTCTCTTTCCTGTGATGTTGTATTTATATGTTCTTTTTCTGTGTCTTTCATTGTTACAGGCTGTGGTGGAACTTTGACAACGCCCACTGGCTCGTTCACATCTCCAAACTATCCAAACCCATATGATCATAATGCCGAATGTTTCTGGAGCATTACAGCAAACCAAGGTCATAAGATTACACTGATGTTTACCGATTTTTCCCTAGAGGGTCACTCTTCATGTGCCTATGATTATGTCAGGGTAAGTGCATCTATAAAACCAAAAAAAAAAAAAAATTGTTTGGTCTTGATAGCCCTTGAATGTTTGGAGTCAAGTCAGGAAAAATGCCATATGGTCTAGAAAACTGAAAACTTCACATTATTTGAAATTATGATGCTTTGTTTGTCTGTAGTGCACAAATGTCCAGAAAAAAGTGCAAGGTTTTTGTCTTTCCAACCTTTCTTAATTATTATTGAATCATGGAAAACAGCTGGATTGGTCTTGAAATAATTTTGAATATCAGTATCTGTGAAGTGTGGGAGTCATGGTTGGGAAAGATATGTAGGCATGAATATTAGGAGTCATGGATGGAACAGATATGTAGGCATGAATATTGGGAGTCGTGAATGGGACTGGTTGGTGGACGTGAATATTAGGAGTTGTAGATGAGACAGATATGTAGACATGAATATGAGGAGTTATGGATGGGACAGATATGTGGACATGAATATCAGGAGTTGTAGATGGGTATGAATATTGGGAGTCGTAGATGAGACATATGTGGACATGAATATGAGGAGTTATGGATGGGACAGATATGTGGACATGAATATTAGGAGTTATGGATGGGACAGATATGTTGACATGAATATTAAGAAACATTGAATGAAAGAGTTAAAGGGAAATATTGCATTTGTTTGACAGGAAATTTTCATATTTTTTAAACCAATTTTAATAGATAACAGAATGATAGACAATTCAAAATAAGGTAGTATGGTAGCTTTCTTTCTAAGAAATAAGTCTCTCAAATTCAGTTATGCGTTGCACAAAAGTAATTTGTTCACCCAAACTTTCAAAAATTCAAATGATGCAATAGCCATTACTCTTGTAATGCATATCCTGTAAGGAGATGCAGCTATTGTTTGAGTTTAATGGTGAGACTGAACGGTTTAATAATGACTAAAGCTGTTTTCTTTGTATGCCATGTTGGTACATTTTAAACACAATATTTCCCATTAATATGAATGTGTGCAGGAGGTAACCTACTCAGAAATTGTAGTCACTGGTTTCTGGAAATTTGGAGTGGACTGGGAGCTGCTGTTATATCAACCACAGGCAACATACTGTAGACAGTAGCTTCCAGAGTTTCCAAAAAGTTTTAAAAAGGAATTTGAAGAGATCCCAACATTTCAGGTAAAGTTCTTAGCGGGACAAACCTGTGATATAATGTATTGTGAGGAAAATATTTTCTTCCGAGAGAAAGAAAAGGATAAGGGAGTGACGAGTGCTAAGATGTACTCAGTTATTACAGGGCATCCAAAGTTTGAAAACCATATAATTTTGCATTTGCATTTTCCAGGGCTTTGAAAGTTAAAAAATGGATGGACATGGTTGTAGAGTCATGGAAATAAGGGAATTACAAATTTATGACAAAAAAAAGACAAGAAAAATCATGACATGGTGTAGTGAAATGTAGGTGTGATTGTATCCTTTAAAATTTGAAAGTGGATGATTTATCTGAAAAAAGTCATAGAATGCTTGCAGTTATGGAGATGAAAAGATGTGAGATACATTGAGAAAAATTGTGTAGCAGTTGGGAAATGTAAGTACCTTCCTGAATGTTCCTCCAAATTTTTCGCAGGGAAAAGCTAGTTGAAAAGATCCCCCTTCCCAACATTTCAGGTTTCATTGACTGAGACTAACCTATGATGCAGTGGAATGGAGAAAAATATTTAGTTGTAGGGAGGGGACGGGATGAAAGAATTATGGATTTTAGGAGAAGTACTTTCTACAAATCATGGCATGTATTTATTGTATAATGTTTCTGTCTGATATGCTTTGACAAGTCCACAACTTTGAACAAACCCATCCACCACTGAAAAATCACTTTGACCAGATCTCATGATAGTACAAAGGATGGTTCACAAGATAATGGGGTATGATGTACTCCAGATGAAAAAATACAGAATTGGAACATTTCTCACTACTGTTACCATTTGCAAAAAACTGTAGCTTTTTCAGTGGGTCAAAGTTGTTTTAATGATGTGGAATATTTTCTGGGTTAAACTTTCGAAAACAAATGGGTGATGGTGGATACTGTGGTTCCTAGAAGTAGTGAAATAAAGCACAGTTACAAATGTGAATTGAATCATTTTATCTCGGTGTGGTGTCTTTAAAGAAGAGTGGTGATCATTCTGTTGTTTGTCAGTGTCAAGTTTTGGTACCCAGAGGCACGGGCGGCGATCCTGGGGGATGGGGGATATATCCCCCCATGAAATTGGATGGAGGGGATACTGTACACTATATTCCCCCACCCCCATGAAATCAACCAGGCAGATCCGGAAATCGGAAAACTTTACCTTTTTCTAGACTTTTTATAATAGGCCTATTTATTTTTTTTAGGAAATGCTTCTGACAGTTGTCGTAGTATCTCATTGCAAAGCCTGAAAAGGGCCATTTCCAGTGATCTGGGGGTATTTTTGGCCAAAATTTTCTACGCTCTGCACCAACTGATCATGGGGCTCCGCTTAGATAGTACCACTGACTAGATCTAGAAATCTTAACACTCAATCTTTTTCTAGACTTTTTTACAATTTGCCTATTTTTAAGGAAATACTTGTTGTCGTAGTGTCACGTTGCAAAGCCTGGAAAGGGCCATTTCTGGTGATCTGGGGGGTATTTTTGACCCAAATTTTCTTTGTACGCTTCGCACCAGCCGATGATGGCACTCTGCTTAGATAATGTCACTGACAATATATCCCCCCACTTTCAAAGACGGATCGCCGCCCATGCCCCGAGGGTATTCATAACACAGCAACAAATGTGTAAAGGCTGATTTTATACTTCAGTGAGAGCGTGGCGGCCTAGGTGTTGGACTTGTGATTAAGGATTGCTGGATTCGACTCCTGTCTGGGTCATTACATTGCGTTCTGTGGCAAGATGCTTCATCTCAAGTACTTCTATCTGTGAGGTAAACTGTCATTGGGTGCGCTATTAGAGCTGCTGCTGCACTGGAGGGATTGTCTCTGGGACGATTTATCATTGAGCAGGGGTAATATTGTGCTGCGCCTTTGATTAGGATTGCCTATACATTGGCTCATTAAAAATGCAAATATTATTAGATCACTTTAAAGCTAGTAAAGCTATGTCTGTGATTGGCCTGGAAGAGCAAGGGATGACCCTGTATGGTTCTTGTAGCTTTATAGAGCTTGAAACTGAGAGGTATAAATCGCCCTTTGATGTATGTCATTACTATTCTGCCTCTTTTTCAGGTGTATGATGGTCCAAATGAGAGTAGCATCCTTATAGGTACCTACTGCGGTACTGCTATCCCACCTATTATTCCTAGCAGCGGAAATACATTGTATGTAAAATACAGAACAGATTATTCAGTTTCAGGAGATGGCTTTCAAGCAATGTATATTTCAAGTGAGTAGCATCATATTTTGCTATGTTTTTCTTATCTTTAGAATTATGTTGATGTTTTTTGAGTGTTTTATTGTATTTAATTGAGGTTTACCCCTCTTATCCACTCCACCCCCCCCCTCCCACTACAAATTCACATTAGATTCTGTCTTCATATATTCTGCAAGCTATAACTGCAGTTACAGATGCTATTAGTAGCTCCTTGGAAGTGCCCTATCAAACAAGAGATTTGTCCCTGCAAATCTGAGGAGGTAGGCACTAGCCTCACAATCTTCTTCAACTCAAGAGAAAGATGCTCTGGCCCTCTGACAGGGTTCATACAGTCATGAGAAGTATTGGAATTGAAAAAAGCTGTGAAAAAGTTGGAGTATTGTAATTTCAAAGAATTTGGTGCTATTGCTATGAAGTGAGTGAATTGGACAAATGTTATGAGAGGTGGAGAAAAAAAAATTGAAGAATTTGTTGTGTAAACCCTAACCACGTCACAAAAAGTTGCGGAACAGTCTTGGAACTTCATTTTCAGATTTCTGTATGAACTATGTAAATTTAAGGTTCTTTTTAATCAACTCAACTCTTTTCATTGCACCTCAAAATATTGGCCTCTTTTTGAATTGTATCTTTCAATTCATGTTTATATCACAGCCTGTGACGAGGTTCGCCTCACTGATCGAACTGGTTACATCGAGAGTGCAAATTACCCGGATGTATACCCACATGATGAGGATTGTTCATGGGTCATTGAGACAACAGTAGGAAACACAATTAACATCTCGTTTGTTGACTTGGACTTAGAGTATCATGGATCATGTGTATATGATTATATCAAGGTGAGCCGTAAAACTGTTCAACTAATAAGACGAGAAGATAGTAAATTGTGTTTTTCGTACTGTATACTAGTTCACATTGGATAACTGCATTTTGGCTTTCAAAAGAGACCCGAGCATAGGAAACTTGGGGGTCATATAAATTTCCCTAAACTGGAATTGTATGTGAAGTAAGAATGTTCCGCATGTATTTATCAATTAGCATTAAGACAGCCTTAACTTTAGGATGAAGGAAAGCATTTTGTCAGGGCCAGAGTAAAAATGAAAGTTGGGGTTGTGGCTGTAAATCACTGTTTGAAAGTACTTTCTGAGTCACTGTTGTTTGTGTACTTATCAGGTAACATCTGAGTGGTGAACAGAAAGTCTGTCTTGAAAGGTATTAGAAAAATGCCCAATAACCATGCCTCTATGTTTTCCCCATGCCTCCGGTGCCTAAATGACACCAATTTCTCTTGTGTTTTAAGTTATCCTTCTTATCTGCATAGGTCATTGATGGTCCAGCATCCAGTGACTCTGTCTTGGTCCAGCTTTGTGGTAGTGACTTGGAGGGCTCTGTGTACTACTCTACTGGAAACTATCTCCGAGTTGAATTTCATACAGATTCTTCAGTTGCTAGTGGTGGATTCCAGGCTTACTATGTCATTAACGGTGAGAACTGCAGTCATTTCATAGTTAATTTAGAAGGCAATTCTCGTCATCCTGGACAGTTCTAATTCTCCTAACTAAGCAACTTGAAGCTCCTCCCATAAATGTTTAAAGCTGCTCCTTGTACAGACACAAGGCTATTTTTTGCTTGAGGCCATGTCCTGGTGAGCCTACAAGGCTATAACTTGTAATCCAAACACACGCTTTGCATCATGTGGAATGTGAGCTACTCTATATCTTTTAGACTTTCAAACTTTGCTGTCAATCAAAGAGCAGTCACCAACTGAAAATTTTGATACCCCACCTAAAAATACGCTTTAAGTTGACAAGTATTTGTCTTTAAAGGTCATAAGCAGTCGCCCCAAACTTATTTTGAAACAGTAGTTAAATGTCACAAATTTCTTCTTATTTCCCTTCCAAGAATCTTTCATGATATTGTAGGACATAAATATTGCATATTCAAGAGAAACCAAGCAGTTGCTCCTCGTAAATTTTACAGTGAGTGAGAAAATTGCTGTCACATGATTCTCAAGAGCCATTCAGGAAATAGGATAGTCTACGGTACAATTCTTTATTGGGGTGACTGCATTCTCCCTTTAAGCTAAAAGTGATATAGTAGAGACGTGGTTGAAAGAGAAGCTTTTGTATTTATGGTAATTTTAGTCCAGATTTTTGCCAATATTTTATCTGACAATATTTTTTCACCATGGATCTTTCATTTTTGATTCCTTGCCTGAGGCAAAAGGAATCTATGCAATGGTGATGTCGTGTGTGTGTTTGTGTATGTGAGTATGTGTGTATGTGTGGACCCAACATTCAATTCAAGTTGAGGACATTTTCTATTGTTCTCCGGTCCTCAGTGTTCTGAACAATAGATTTCTTCGGTCCTCAGGTGTCTGAACAATAGACAGTCTATTGTTAAGGTTAGGGTTAAGGAAGCAAAAACAAAGGAAATAACAATGGGGTCCTCAGGTTGATAGAAAAAAAAACCTGTATGTATGTGTGTGTTCGTGACGCTTTGCTTGTAAACACTATATCTCAAGAAGGGTAACTCCGAGGGATCTCATACTTGGTGTGTGGGTTGGCCATATTGAGTAGATGATCCCTATTGTTGTTGGTGGAGGTCAAAGGTCAATCAGGGTCACCAGAGATCAAAAGGTCAAATCCTAAACACGATACCTCAAGAAGGGTAATTCCGAGGGATCTCATACTTGGTATGTGGGTTTGCCATATCGAGTAGATGATCCCTATTGTTTTTGGTGGAGGTCAAAGGTCATTCGGGGTCACCAGAGGTAAAAAAGGCAAAACCTTGTAAACACGATATCTCAAGAACGGTAACTCCGAGGGATCTCATACGTGGTGTGTGGGTTGGCCATATTGAGTAGATTATCCCTATTGTTTTTGGTGGAGATCAAAGGTCATTTGGGGTCACCAGACGTCAAAAGGTCAAAACCTTTTAAACACGATATCTCAAGAAAGATAACTCCGAGGGATGTCATACTTAATATATGGTCGGGCATATTGAGTAGATGATCCCTATTGTTTTTGGTGGAAGTCAAAGGTCATCGGGGTGATCAGAGGTCAAAAGGTCAAAACCTTGTAAACATGATATCTCAAGAAGGGAAACTCATAGAGATCTCATTCTTAGTATGTGGTTTGGCCATATTAAGTAGATGATCCCTATTGTTTTTGGTGGAGGTCAAAGGTCATTTAGGGTCACCAGAGGTCAAAAGGTCACATCCTTGTAATTGCGATGAGTAATTAATTGAGTAGATGATCCCTATTGTTTTTGGTGGAAGTCAAAGGTCATTCGGGGTGACCAGAGGTCAAAAGGTCAAAACCTTGTAAACATGATATCTCAAGAAGGGAAACTCATAGAGATCTCATTCTTAGTATGTGGTTTGGCCATATTAAGTAGATGATCCCTATTGTTTTTGGTGGAGGTCAAAGGTCATTTGGGGTCACCAGAGGTCAAAAG
>WURT03075942.1:0-13239 GCA_009936505.3 Holothuria glaberrima | reverse complement strand
GATTACATTCAATATCACCTGCTAGTAAGGTGACAAGAAGTATTACATGGGCTGGAACTTTAGGTTTAGTGAATTTTTGTAATTTGTGTCCATATGATATAGAAAAATGGAACTAAGTCACCGGATTAAGTAGAGTATGAAGCTTTTGGTTTGGAAGTGGTGCTGCCCAATGTCCCCCCCAGGAAAGGTGGCAGTTCACCTATTTCAAACTTAGGCCTATGAACAGGGTTTAAAATTCTCCAACAAGTAAAAGCTAAAATTCCGGGTAGGATAAAAAATATGACTTAAAAAGCATGATGAAACTGGTCTAGGAAAGGATGGTCACGAAAACTACGCGTACGAGAGTGGTAACTAATAGGTTCGATGGTGTGGGGAGCTAAATTTAGCCTATACCTAACCTTAGAATATGGTAGGCTGCTAGGGCTAAAACACGAGACAAAACCAAGAAAAACAGCAGATGCAAAACAAGCGTATAATCCCATAAAAAGGAACATGACACACAAAAATGACTAGAAGACACTATAAAAGACTAAAATGATAAAACCCCTAAAAAGGATGGCAGACCCTAAACGAGAAAAACTAAGATTCATGAGAACTAAAGGGGAGCTAAAGTAAAGTACATCCGACTCCCTGAAGCGCCCTCTCTCTCTCTTGTTTATCTGAAAGGTAATGAAAACCTAGTTTGTAGGGTCAGAGTTTTCTCATTGTTTTATTCTACACTCTAGAACTAGAACGCATACGGAATATTATGAAACTTTTTGCAGTTACTTTTGATATTGAGATGTCAGATACACTTATTGCTCCGACATAGTTCCTTACTAGTACTCATTTCTATGAATAGCGGCTTTAAAGTGAGCTCAGGGTGTCCACCTGATTTGTAATGGAAGCCGAGTCAAATAACAATAACAGATAATGAATAATAAAAAGGTTATCCTTATTGACGTCACTCATTATTGTATCAGTCATTCATCACACTTTAACCCACTTTCGTTAAAACTGTGATAACAAAAACTTTAATGCTAATAAAAGTTTTTGAAATGTAGTTTCGGAGCTTCAGTGTTTGTATTTTTCACAGATTTAGTGTAACTAGTACACAGCAGACAAACCTAGAACATCACCAAATATTTGTTAATGTCCACTTACCAAGGATGACTACATCTGTGGCGATCAGGCGGTATCTGGAAGGCAAATGTGATTTAACAGACAATTCAACTCAAGACCTGGTTTCGATGGCAAAACTACCTTGCAAAGTTTTGTTAACTTCTACCCTCCAATGCAGGATAACTTAAGAAACTTTACTTACAAAGCTGAAGTACGTAATTGCTGACTTCAGTGTTGCCGTTTTCATCATTTTTCTAACTGTCTGCTTTATCGTTGTCGTCAGAATACGTAGAAGTAGTTCAGCTAAAAGTAGATAATTTTTTTTTAGTCAACCAGACTACATTTGGCATACGTGTTAAGGCATCTTTGGTATTCTCGATTCCTTAAGCACTTTTTCTTGGCAACATTCAGCATGTTTCATTTAAAATTCATCTTGTTTTGTGCTGTTGGTTTTTAAATAAGGAAGCCGTTCTCTACTGACTTGCAGAAAATTAAATTATTCCAGTTCACTCACGTCCAATGTAAAAGTAATGAGATGACTGACTTACTGCACGTATGTTCCGAGAGACAATATTTGCAATAGATAATGTATATTTAAGGTATCGCATTTTAACCATACGTTAACACAATAAGTTTAAAGTGAATAAGTAGTCACCCCAAATATTTCTTAAACCATAGGCAACATCTTTCATATCTCCTCCTTTTCTTCTTTCAAGTACCTTTGATGATGTTTCCAAAATAAACAATGAATATATTAAGATAAACGAAGGAGTTGTTCTGCATGAATTTAATCATTATGAAACAATTTTCTCACAGATCCCAAAAAGCTATTGATAAATTATGATATCCGGGTACAATAATTTAAAGTGAGGATACTGTAGTTTCTCTTTAATTTAACGGATGCAAAAATAAAAGCGTTGTTATCGTGAGGTTTGCATCAATGTTCAATTACCCTCAAATCTACATAAAATAAAATGAAATTAAAAACAACATTTGGATTGCATAATTACAAGGGATTACGTACATCATTTTACCGATAAAGAAATTAATCGAGGAAGGAAACTTTCTCTGTTCGGAACTTACAGTCTTGCAGGCTTTTGGTATGTTTGGCATTTAGTTTTACTTTAGCAGGGACATAACAGTTAATGACTTAATCGTAATTTACATATTAGTTAGACGAATGTGATCATCATTTAGTGGGCAAACTGCACGAAGAGGCTCTGAACCATAATGTTGCTACCAAACTAAAAGTACATACCATAGTATCAATATTGTTACTTAAGTACGGGGGATTTAAGTAATAAATTGCAATACGAATCTATACATTTGGTAGCCTCTCTTAAAGAACTATGCGGATGAAACGAGAAACTTGTGCCAACTGTGTGATATCATTGAGGTTTGACAAAGGTATCAATCTTTCACTGTAAAATGCATGTTTTCATTTCGTTTGCGGTACGTTTTCTTGGGTAGAATTAACTGATAATCATTGTCGCAGTGTCATCAAGGTACTAAAGCACGTGTTAAACAATTTAATTAGCCTGATACTGAAAGGACAAAATGCTACTCAATAATTGTGTTTAAATTTTCTTCAAGCCTAGATTGTTACAGAAATGTGACTCCTCTGTACAGATATTATTTAATAAGTCATTTTATGATTGCAGCTCAATCCAGTCAAGTTGAAATAGATGAGTCAGAGTAAGTTAGATTCTAAAATTATTCATTTATAAGTTTTTTGAGAAGTAAGGGTAAACAGATGGAAACCGTCAACCTTAAGCGAAGTTTACTGAAAAATTCGCAAGTTGTAGACAAAAACGTCACTTGAAGTAGCTTTACGGGTAATTGATCAGTCATCTTTTATTATGCTTTGTATTGCCATTGGAAAAGTATGTAAACCTCTTTCTGAAGAATCATTGTATTAGTATGTATGTTAATACATATAATTATTATATGATATTAAAATCCATAATAATTCCTGTAGCGTATAAGTTCCAAAAATTCTCTAATAGATCTCCTCAACTGCCACAAAATTTCCATTTTCTATGGTATTTACCAAGGAACTACACGTGAAAATTTCAAATTCCACAAACAAGAAAGACAGTAGAAAGAAATAAGTGACAAAGACTTGTAACTCACATGAGTTCCTATAGGCAGGGCACTGGACCTACTGCCTCGGTGAACTGGTCGTGCTTTGGGGTTCTACGGGGATGATGGAATCAATCTAACATAACAACTACGTTACAAAATCCAGTGTTTGCTGTTGATCTCTCACTTTTCGATCGAATAGTTTTGTTTTGATAGTTGTTTAGGTAGTTCGGTAAACATAATTACGGACAAAAATAGCCAATGCTTATAAATGTCTGCAGGACCATGTTTTTCTTCATGGGCTTATTCAGCTTGTCAAGTTTGTCAAGTTGTCAAGCTGTCAAATTGTCAACCCTTGTCAAGTGAAAAGAAGAAATGGTTTAAAGAAGCGTGTTGAGATAAGAGAATCCTTTTTTCTACTTAGCAAAAAATGGAAGTTTATAGAACAAATCATGTGCATGTCATAATCAGGATTACCTCCGGTTATTATCTTAAAATATTGTCGCAATGAAATGACATATGATGCATAAGAAGAGAGGATGCTGCAAAGGAAACTTTAACAAATTCCAAAATGCCTTTTTTCATTCTGTTTAAAATCGATAAAATCTAAGGTAAACGAAACACGTCTTTTAAGATATCTGGCACGTTTTAAAACTTGTTGGAAGTGTTGATGACGAATCGTTGGCATTTATACTTCGTTTTGACCAATGGACCATAGATGGTCTTATTTTAAGTTCATTAAGAAGAGACGCATTGGGCTTGTCTGGATTCTGCGCTTGAAATGCTTATCGCTTTTGTTAATATTAGGCACAAAAGAGAAACCCGAAACAACTTTTCTTACAAAGCACTCCTTATAATAAGCTGGTTGCATTTTGTGCATAAATTCTTACTACTACAAGCAATCGTTCCAATGTGACCTGGAATTATCGTCTGAAGTCTTCAACAATATCCTTCAACTTTGGTCACCATTTTTCGACAATGTTTTAAAGCATTAACGTGCGTTGTTAAAGTTCACACAAGTAAATATTCTACAGGAATTTAACATGTCAAATAAAAAATATTGTCATGTGGCTGAACAGAACTACACCCTGGATTAGATACGCAGATAAACGAAGTCAGCTTCGTGTTTATGTCATCTAAGGTAAGAATCTTTGACTAGGAATTTTGCTACCACTGCAGTTACAACGAAAAACAGCTCACGATGCATTATATGTTGGCTTCACTGCCTTCAAAGGATGACCGCTGAGACTAACACGAAATATTTACACCTTGTGGTAAGACACGAAATGAATATTCAATGAATATTCAATAACGATTGTTCGTTAAAACCATAAAAGAAAACTACTGATTTAGCCAAAATGTGAAGTTTACTTGAATTTTATTAAGAACTATCCGTATTTTAAAAGCATTCCAAAAATGAACTCATCGCAGTGGCAACAGCATATTGCTATGAACTAAAAGAAAAAAATCTTAAAGAAAATGACAGTTTTTCTCCTTAGTAACTTTACTTTATATTTTTTGAAATTTATCTAACAGGTTTTGTGTATGTTGCAAGTTGTTAAACTATTGCTTTGTAAAATATTTCAACTTCAGTAATCAGCTTTAGTTAAGCATCTTTATAGGTCCAGTGGAGGATCCAGAAATTTGTGAAGAGGGTAACTATTGAGCTGTTTCCTGGGGAGGCCCAGGGTATAAGGGGAGGGGGTTTCTACTCCATTTTGGACAGTTGTACAGATTTTTTCCCATAAATTAACTTTGAGAAGTTGTCTTTCCGCAGTGACACATTGAATATTAAATGCCCATGACTTCGACAGGTGAGATAAGTAATATAGTTTCGACACAAGATTTTGTTCATGTAGCTATAAATCATTCCACATACGAACTTTCAGATTTCTATCTAATTGCTGTGCAAAATGCTGTAGCTCCAAAATGCCATTAGAAATATTCAAATAAATTTTACATGAATCACTGCAAAGTGTTCGGGTTACGTTTCTTTATTATTGAGTTGATGGAATTATCATACGAACACATTTTAAATTTCAAAATTTCAAGGCACAGAAGATGCTATAGGAATGCACTCAGTTACCAGAATTTTAACCATATTAGTTCGAGAAAGTAAGACATTTTATAAATCGTTTTATGGTATGGAGAGTGGAAAACCAGTAATTCAATCGATACTTTGCATAAATAGTTCACCTCAGTGTCTTACTTTCCTTCGTAAAATCATTACACTCGAATGTTGACAGTAGCTGCTCTTATGTAAATTTAACACTGTAAACTGCGCAGAGTACTTAATTGACACTACAACATAACATAAAAATGCAGTGGTAGGATAAAATGTAAAAGACGTTTTCTCACACTTAGAAACGTGCCCGTAGCCACGAGGGGCATTTCGGGCCGATGCCCCCAAAAATATTTCTGCCCCCCAGATTGAAATTGAAACTGCATAATAATTAATGTTATAGAATAATTTATGCCCCCCAATCACAACACTCCCCCCCCCCTAAAAATGTGAAGCTGGTTACGGGCCCGCTTAGAAATTGTTTACATACCAGGCTTTCGCCCGCCCAGGAACAGGACCAAAAAGTGCTTATACGACAAGATATTGGTTAGTAAGTACATTCATGGAAACGTGTTAGTTGCAAAAATGTTTTAGGTAAATTGCAGCTCATTTGATAAATGACAGGTAACATACTGCGTGTACACATGCAAGGAACCTTCCCAAAAGGTTCAGAGAATAGTTTTAAAGCGCATAAGGAACCCTTAAACATTAGCACTTTCTTCTTCGCAGTCGCCTACACTGATAAAGACAATCCGTTCCAAAAGACATCTTGCTGGTACTTTTAGCCTGTGCAAACGTTTAAGGATATTTATGTTCTCCGAAAGCATCAAGGACAAATTGTAATGAAGGCACAACTTAGACTTTTTGCAGGTCGGGTGCAACTTCTGTAAAAATTATATATATTGGCAAGGTTGTAAATACACTAAGCGATATATAATGACCCAGTTCAAGGGATGGGCTCTGCGAAAGAGTTAGCATGTAGACAATACTGTTCTACATGAGCAGACCTTACCTTCAGACCGTCACATCACAGACGTCATTTCATTGAAATGTCCCACACGAGAGATTCAACATATTCATTCCCCGCTGGTAAATCTGATAAGGAAGGCTGGAGTTTTTTACCGTATTTTCTTTGAAGTGTATACTTTACAAAAGATTCAAGCTTAGGGCAGATTGCACTTTCAATGTCTCTTTGTATGGAAACACGTGTCTTAACTTTGTTACCTTACAGACGTTACTTCAGTGACTTATTCTGCAATAAAAGGAAAACTCCCCAAAATATTACGAAACCCCACTCTATCTTGAGTTTGTTCTCACATAAATTAAATATAACGGAAACTTCATCCACGTGTTAGTTAGTACTTGAATACATAAATTTACATTATAAGAGGTTAAAGATAATATACTTTGCCGGAGGCCTTAAATTTTGCATCAGTCTCATAGAAAATATAGTAACAAGTTGGTTATTCCAAGCAACTTTAGCCCTTATAACATTTTATCAAAATCTTTGCCGTTTCCATATACGTTAGGTGTATTATTCCTGATGGTAAGACTGTCTCGATTTACTTCTTTCTCGAATAATCATTGCTTCAAGAAGTACTTCATGAAGATATTTTAATTGTTTTAAGGCATGGTTACCAAAAACAGCTGCCATTGAAAGATAGTACATAAACAGACAATAAAACATCAAATGGCAAGAGCGAATGTGACTCCCTCCATAACAGTAATAGCAACAACAATCTCATGTAGGATCTCCCGTGTGGATAAAGAGATAAAATCAGATTAGTGTTATGTTACTGATAAGACAAGTGTATTTATTAGACTTCGTAAGTAAATGTTAAAATATTCCAGGTGTCAAAGGAACGCGATGATAACATGTTAATAGTAGCATGTGAATAAGTCTAGGTAAAATTATTTGGTTAATAGATAAAAAACGTTAGAAACGTATGCTCATAATGATGAAGGTTGAAATACATACTACAAGATAGAAATTTAATAATTACATGCTTCCGTATTTTATTTGTACTTGTCCAGAAAGAGAACTATAGAATACAGTTATCATTTTACATACACACAAAGGGATAGCACCGAAGAGCATGGCTATGTTTGTGTACGTATATTAATGGTACCTTTGTTAGAGAGGATTAAACAGTACATTACGAGGAAGGTAATACAAAGTAAAAGAAATCAAACAAATTAAGAAACGTTCCTTGCTGCTACGGCTGGTCATAATATCTCCGTTGTATATATTATATGCAGTCTTATACCACTGCTTAAAAGAATTATTATTGTATACAATTGCAAAACAAATGACTTGAGAACACATACATTTCCACCGGTAAAGTGTATATCATGTAAACCTTCATCGTGATTGTTCTTTCCAGAAGTCTTGAAATGAAAGAAATTGTTGCCAAATATGTATTTAAATATCCTTCTTGAAATGGTACCAAGGTTGAAAAATTTATCCTACTTCTAACAGGTATGTAAGGCCCTGCAGGTACCTCAGAGAAAAATGATGTGTCCAGATCATAGCCAAAGAAAAGAACAGTTACATAAACAGTGATGGTATAAATTGTTCATTAGATCTATTATGCGCATTATCTGGGATGCACTGAACATAACTTACATTTACCGTAAGTTACTCCTACAAAGTTGGTTTATATACTACAATTGACAAAGTAATGATGAATGAAAAGTAGAAATTTTCGGGAGGAAATGAAAGGACACCTTCTAACCCAGCCGGTTCATTGATAAAAGTTACAATAATTACCGAGCTTCCAGGTAGGAGTCTCGTGAAACTGCCAAAGAAAACAAACATATAAGAAAATTTATCAAGGTAAAGAAAATTATCATCTCATCACTTACCGCATAATGTGAGAGTGATATTCCTATCTATTCATTTGAGGGACTTGTCATCATCTGCTTATATACAAGTATTGAATGTAAGTTAAAAATAAATGCTCCAGCCAAGAAACGAAAGACTGGTCGTTGGGGGAAAGATTATACGACCAGGAGGACTCTAGATTAAACATGCTAGTAAATCTTAATCTCTCATTAACTCGCAAAGGTTTAGTTCTTCGGAAGTATTGGTACGTACACTGTGATATGACAAGCTAGTTCTAGCAATATAACTGTACAGAATGGTCCGTCGGAACCAAAGTGGTGCAATTGTTACGCACATATAAATAAATTATTTAAAATTTAATTTGAAGGGAAACTTTTTCCATAATATTAGTATAACTTCTAATAACCGTAAACAACAGGTAAGTTTTTTCTCCTTAATTTATACCATCAACTCTATCGAGATATGAGAAATATTTTTAATCTGCCACAATATATGAGTTTAATTACAAACCTTATGTGAATTGAATCCCTCGAGTGATAGATGGGCTTGCATCTTTAGTTGAAAACGGTACAATCAGTTTGAATTTCTGTCACTTTCATTATATCTGATAAATTATGTGTTTAAAATGTACTTTCACTTACACTGAAAAAATCGTAGGATTTGTATTTAGTTTAATACTTGGCGAAGCAAATATTTAAGTGAAGTACTTCGTTTATTAAGAGGAAATAGAAAACTAACACAGCTAGATTTCATCAGTTATACGTCACACAATGGGAAACGAAGAGGGTAAAAAAGTTCCTTAACACAGGGTGCTTTACTTACTGCAGTAAATGAAACAGCCAACACAGAAAATTATAGTAATGAAGAATGTAGCTCTCAACAATAGAACCAACAACGGATTAGAATATTGTTCATCTGTCAAAGTTGGAATGAAACAACGTTCGAAGAAATATGTTTATCATTGAAGTAACTGCGGATGTAATCCTGCCTACTGTTCTTGGAACGGTTCACGTTACGAATTAGAAGTGTCTTTTTTAAATGTTAATATTTGTATAGAGACATGAAGTTAAGCTTTTTCAGATATTTCAATGGATGTTCGTGTTAGACACCATTTTCTGTATCACATAGTGCTACTCAGAGTTCATCAACACGTACTTTTTGTACAAGCTTTTGTGAAGTGCTAGGACAACAATGCGTGGAGCAGCTATCATGTTGGAATACGAAAAACACAAGATACCTTTTAAGCGACTTAATTTTGAGGTTTTATTGTGCCATGGTACAAACAGCAATTACGTACTTTGAATAAGGTTCACCGAGAAAAGTGGACGTTGAGCTTACTTCTGAATAAATTGATAAGAAAACATGTAATATGAGAGTCACATATAGAAAGCATGGAGTTAAACCATCCAAAACAGCTAAAACATATTTTTTTGCTTTTCTATATTTAATGTGAATAGTAATTATTTCGATACTGTTCTTTCCTTGAAACGCAGCGCCACTGTATGTTTCATTTTTTTCTCGAATATCCGGCTTTGTTTAAATTGCCGTTCTATTGCACAAAATTATTATAATATTCCAAAATCATGTTATACTGTCACATGTACCGTATCATGCAATTCTGTTCATGATTTTACTGAAGGACACAAATGCACGTAACACGAACATTGAATCGTAGTTTAGCTGCATTCCTTTCAATTTGTATCCATGATGAGATAGAACCACCTTTTCTGTTAGAATGCTTACAGCGGCAAGATAGTAAAACAGGATGGTAGAATGTGAACTTCAGAGTTGTGGAAATTGTTGTGTCCCCTGCATCGTCTTTTTCTGTTGAATACGATTGCCCATCGATAATGGGATCATGTTTTATCGTAAACAAACAAGTAAGGTGGGTTGTGTTTTGTAAGCTAAAGAAAATTGTACAGTTCGTTTTTCGGCCGCATACATTTATTACTGGTGTTTGCGTTATGTCAGCTGCAAGACAAATGAGGGTTCTGTTAAATATATAGCTACATACTACAAGCGTTGTCAATTAGGATCTTTGCATGTGTGCGGCCACAAAAAGCACAATCAAAAACTTTTTGCTACTAAATTTCAGTAAATATTCATGTTTGATATTCGTGATTTTGTTCATAAAATGTATGCAATTCTAAACTTGGTAGTTTGGTAAATTCATATTTGTAAGAGAAAAATTTTTATGTTTTCATGAAAAGAAATTTAGCTCTCAGTATCTCATGAGTAATATGTTCACTTAAAGTTTCAACAGTTAAATTTGCAGCATACATAAAAAATCTAATTATGTGTAATATTTTGGGGGAGACAAGTTATTGTTCGAGTTATTGGTACTTTGAATTGTTAAAATGATAAACACTGCCTTTTGTCAGGGCCATATTAACGCAGTATTAGCACAACATTTCCCTTTATTTAAAATTTAATCAAAATCACCTCAAATAACAGACTAATGTTATTTTCTTCGTTGTTTGAGAACGTGAAGATCTGAAAACCATCTAAAGCCATTGAACTATTTCTCCACACGAGTTCAACTGCGGGTCTTGGAAAAACTTCCAAACATGCTTGTTTGACTCATCCGCTGTTTGAGACCAAAATGATTTGTACGTACCCTATGGTTCTACTTGATAGTTTGTTAATTTTATAATTAGCTTTTTATAACACTGACTCAGTGAGGTCGAAATCAAAATGTTTGATTGGAATAGCATAATTTTATATAATTTTAGACACAACTGTTACCGTCAGCTTGATGCAGTTAACAGAGTACGGCGAAAAGCTGTTAACAGAGTACGGCGAAGTTAGTAACTCACAAAAGTAGTTTCCATCATCGTTTAAAGGGTGGGTTTGTTATGTTTAGAGTGCCATCCTTAACGCTTAAAATGTATTCGTCATTTGTAGAGGACGGTCCTTCTATAATTACTAGTATTGAGAATCGATTAGTAATCCACTTGAGGCAAAAGTCGGTCCTTTCTTCCATTGTAATGACAAATCTTTTGAAACTTTTTTTAATACATTCTCACACCTCAAACTGTCAAAGAAACATTGTCATTGCTTTTTGAATGCACTTGACGAATAGTTGACTATTACAAAAGGAAGAAAAAGTAGCTCAGTCTTGGAGGTGTTAGATCTTGTTCAACATATAAGACAGTCTTGGGTAGTTTGGATAAGTAGAGACTAGACCATTAAATCTGATTTCGTTGTGAGTTTGCATATCTTAAGAGTTCAACAGTTTCAAATTTAAAACGTCTAACCCATTTTCATGTCCACAACAGAAATGATGCCTTGCAAGGTGCAACGTTCAGTTGCCCTACAAAATATGCTTAACATATTTAAGCTGTGCGTAACTCTTGTATTCCATATCAACATGCATAAAATCATTTACAGGGTTATAAAGTGTAAAGGTTCTCTTATCTTGTGTAAGTTGTATACGTCAATACGTATGTGGTCCAATTCCAAGGTCTTTGTAGACAAATGCTTTATAGAGATCCACTAGGTCCAACACGTTTATATTCTTTTTTCAATTTATTCCAGCTGTGAATTTTTGATTTTACGTCAAATTGTTTTAATGGTGGCAATCACATTGTGTGATTGTTTACAGTGTAAGAGTTGAACAATAGAACAATGGTGACGTCAAGTAACTTGAGAGGGCTGTATTTCGATCTTAGTACGCAACTTATGGCATAAAACTATCACGACATTTTTATTGACCTATTTTGTTCTTAATCAATTACCTCTGTTAGCAGGCCGAAGGGATAGGGAGGTGGGGCAGCCACTCAGTCTGGCAGATTATCTGCTATTTTGAGGTAAAGAGGCAGTCCATTGTAGGACAGAAGTGCTCAACCTATCCCCTCCCCTCCTCTTTAATTGATATTTGTCACTTACGGATATGCCATTATTTAGCCCATCATAACCTAGCTACTAATTATTCATGAGCCAAAAGAAAATTGAAGATGCCTTTAAAGAAGTTTTTGGAAATGAATTTCATATTTCAAAAAAGTACGTGAATTATTACGTTAAGAAAGTAAGCATCCTGCAAAAATGCAATTCTACAGAATAACTCAGTTAAACAACTTCAATGAAACCCTAATTATCCTAAGAAGAGCAGGATACCTTCTGACTGAGGAAATGCGATATTAAGGATATCCTTTGAAACAAGAGGGATAATAAATTATATCATGAAACTTTTTCAGAATGACGATGGAAGTACTGTTACAGTAAACAAGTAGTAATGTAGCATCAATTGAAGTAATGAAAGTAACATGGGTCGGACTATAGTGTTAGAAGTAGCCCGGGGTACGGAAAAAGCACATCTCAATGACAAAGTTGAAAGTTTGACCAGGAGAAATCTACGCCCAAGGCATAACCAATATTTACGATTGACCTTTCCTGAAAAAAACACATGTCCATTCACATTAAAAGGTGATTTTAGGTAATCTTGAAACAGTCTTAGCTCAGTTGTATGCATGAATAAGGAAGCATTTTTGCGTCTTTAGTAATTTAGCGTAAAAACAATTTTTGCAAATATTTGACCTTCGCATATGAATACTTGAGGTAACATGTCCCCAGTCAATCTCTCATTAACTTACACACACTAATTTGAAGAAGGAATTTGGCCTGTATGACCTTGTAGAAGTTTTCGCGAGGTAAAAGCTAGCCCCCCTCCCCATAAGGATGCTGAAACGTTGAACATCCATGGCATATTCAATTAACTATATCATGAAGATTTTGTTCGTTTGCTCATGCTTTTTACACTCAAAACGTTATGTACTTTCTCCAGCTACTATGCCCGTAATTCCCAAAATTTCCTGTAGCTGACCTCATGATGGTGCCAGTGATATCTCATGTAATCTACTTCCATATCAAATTGGAAAAAAGACCCCATCCTATTTAGAAGCATATCTAAAAGTTGTCCCAATGTCTCCTCTTTTTTGTGAAGGCGAATAAAATGAGTCCTTAATATACGTAGTAATGAGTGTTTGCTGTTTAACGTGGTGTTTAAGTTCGTACACGAACTCCATCAACAAACAAGAAATGGGAGTCGACATTAGTTGAACTTATACATTACACACACATATATACATATATATATATATATATATATCGAAACTAATACTATTTACACCTTCGACATTTATAAATATAT
>WURT03075931.1:0-13240 GCA_009936505.3 Holothuria glaberrima | reverse complement strand
TGGGCTTTTGTTTTAAGGGGAGGTGAAAAATCATTTTAGGTCACAAGGTTTCTAAAGGTTTTGAATTATTAACATGAAATTTCAAGTAGGATATCTGTGGGATCTTATGCTCGTCATGTGGGTGACTCATGCTTGTAACAATGTATCACATGGCAAGGAATCACTAAGCCTTTTGGCTTTCTAGTTTAGAGTAAGCACAGTGGGTGGACCTATCAATGTATTCTTCTTAAAGATAGAACTCGGTAGATTGCATTTAGATTGCAAAGAGATAGTTTCAGTTAAGATAGCCACTTCGTATAGATTCAAAGAAAATATTTTGCATTATTATCATGGATTCTCGCAATATTTGTGCGGAGACAAACTGTTGTAATAGTCTTTCGAAAAGAACATTGTTGCGTTCAACGTATTATTTTATGCATGGACAGTCTCACCAAGCATTTTCATTACAGTTAGTTAGATGACGTTTTATGGCTAAGTTTCTAACCATTTGGTTTAAGTTGGGCTGGCCACGGCTTTTTTCCGGTTGTGGCTCACTGGCTTGTTTTCCCTACTCCATTGCTTATGCTGAGCACCAAGCACAATGGCAGTAGGTCCCGTTTTTAAAGTCTTTGGTATGACCCGGCCAGGATTCGAACCCCCACCTTCCGGCTGCAAGTCGGATGCTCTAACCACTTGACCATACAATCGGTCAGCATTTTCATTACAATATGTAATAATAATGTGCCTTAATGACTGATTTCCAAGATGTATGCTAGTGACAAGAAGTTCTCATTTATAAGTGCAAACACATGTGCCATAATGTGAGTACCAGAATGAACTCATTTATAATATGTTTGAATATCCCATGTTTGTTGACCTCATTGTTGATCAATTTAGAGGGATCATTCTGTTTAGGTTCAATAATTATGTACTTGCTCATGTATATTTGTCAGTGGCTGAAATGCATATAAAAGATTCCCTCTTTATTTACTGAGTCTTGTAGCAAGCTACAATTATAAGAAAGACTATCCAACCCCTACACAAACATAAATTTCTTGCAAAGTCAAATACTAATTTGTAGCCATATACTAAACAGTTTTCCTCTTTCATCCATTATGACTATCACAGTTTCCTCTTTCATCCATTATGACTATCACAGTTATACAATAACTTTTATTTATGAGCCATGTTGATAGCTTTATCATCCTCATCTTTTGTATCTAAGGCGACAGAACTGAGTGTATTCTATGCCTGAATTTAATAAAACAAAATTGTTCCTATTTCTTTCCTGATTGAAAATTTTCTTTTTTTATTTAATGGCAGGATGCATTTTAATGGATGTTTGGATCAATTTTTAGTCTAAATTATCAATCTCTGCTTTAAAATGTTTTTTTTTTATGGAATGGAGAGCCAAAGGTTCTTAAACAGTCTGTCAATAGGTCTTGTGTACACTTTGGTAGCAGCAAATGTGCACTAGTTCAGTTGTTTGGTTAATTCAGAAAAGTAAGAAACCCAGTCTTATTGTGCAGACTGTTCACTGCTTTACCCAGGGTTCCATTAAGGTGGTCAGGAAATTGGTCAGGAAAATTAAAAGGGGATTTAGGGGAGACAGATTTTTCTAACCTTCAGCTACTTCATAGTGTGAGTCAACTGTGTGCACATGGTCAACAATGGCAAGCACTTTCATCTGACAGTAGCCTTCAGATAGAATTGGCTAGCAGCCCTTACCAGGCCTGGAAGGCCCTTTGAATTTTAATAACTAAGAGGTCTCGAAAAATATTCATCAAAATCTTTTTCTTTTTTTACAGAGTACAAACATTTGTAGTGAGAAAATAGGTTTTAGATCGGGACAAAAACATTGTTTGATAAAAGTTGTATGATCAAAGCCCAAGTACAGTACCTTAATACAGGTAACCAGTAGCCACCAACTTGTCATGTAGTGCAGTACTGTCAACACACAAACTTTTGACTGTGATGTGAACATAGTTATGTGGTGTACATTTCTCAGTGCCATGTATGTATATTCATAGCATGGATTCCTTGGAACACACCATTTGTGTAAGTCACTGTAAGCGTGATGCTCTCAGAACTCTCAAGCAAAGCCATAAATGTCAGTAATTTATATTCCAGTATAGCATTACAAAGTATGAAAGTTGAAGACTCTGAGCTACAGTATGTCCATGACTACTGGTCCACAAAATTAAGGCAATTATGACCATACATGGTTCTTGTAGCTTTATAGTGCATGAACTTAAATTTGGAATTATGCACCATTCTTTCCAGTATTAATTTGAAGTGGCCAACAAAAATATTAGAGACCTTGAAAACTTATTTTTGCATAATTTTTAAATCAGTGATTACATACAGTACACAATTTTGTATTCACCATAAAAGAAGAGATTCCAGTTCCAAAATACATGATTCAGTTACACAAGTAGGCTACTGCTCTTTGCACATGCATTGTACACTGTACATATTGTTGGCAATATCAGAGAGCAGTCAATATGATCAATTATCACAATTCAGGTAGTCAAGAACCCTTAAACCTGCAACTTGGCATGACAAAAACCCTCAAATAACAATTACATTTGCAATTACATTTCTCTACAGGTCTAGTATCTTCAGAGAGGCCTGGCTCTTAATTGGCCAAATTTGCATAAGGTGAAATACATATGACACTTTGCCAAGAACCTATTGAATACATGTCTAGGATACAGTTATGCTACATAGGCTACACTGTACTCCTGTAGCTACTGGATCTGTAAAAATCTTTCAATATTTTTGCTGCAAATTTTTTTCATAAATGTTGTTCTTCAACATTTTGGTATGGAAAGTCTTTTTTATAGGGCGACATGGTTGTATAAACTTATACTATTTTAGAACTTGGGCTATATTAGCCATATACGGTATAACACTGTTATAAGAAAAATGGGTTACACCTACAGTAGAGCTATGTTCTGACCTCCCTTTGACATGTCCACACTCATGGGTATCTGCACAAAAAATTTCAGGGAGGGGCAAAACTTTTAATTGATCAAATCAGGGAAAATTTTTTACCCACAGGAAAGAGCTTATTTGCTAAAAGTTGGGGCCTTTTACAGGGGTGTGGCCAGAAATTTGCCAGGGAGGCGAACCCTGTAGGCAAGCTATCTATAAAGCGTAGTGCCACCATAATGTGGTGTGAAGCGTCAAGAAAATTTTGGCAGAAATGCCTCCCAGATCACTGAAAATGGCACTTCCTAGGCCTTGCGAGTTGCATCTAATCATTTTCTATTTTGAAATCTCATGTTCTGGAAATTTTCTAGTGATATGATAAAAAAAAAAAAAAATTTTCTTCAAGTTTTTTTTTTAAAGTGTTTGATATTCGGGGGTGGGGGGGGGGGGCCCAGGAAGGACGCCCATGTCCACATTGTCTGTATAGTTTACGTGCATTGATATAGGCTGATGCATGCAATACAGTATATGGCTGTTGGTAATAGTAGCAGGGTCCAAATGTTGTACCTGAGTCTTTCCAGTTTATACACCTCTATGTTCCAACGTCTCATTGTTCTGGCGTCTCTACATTCCGAATGTGTGCATGAAGGACAGTGGTAGGATGGGGGCTTGTTCTAACCTAACCTTTTCTCTAACACTAACCTCAATGCAGACTTTTCGGAACATAGAGACTTCGGAACAGAGACGTCGGAATAGAGAGCTGTCCCCAGTCTTACCATATGCCCAAGGGCTGGAGTCTGATGGCACTTATTTGATGACCCCCACACATGTATTCACACATGTGCACACATGCAAGCACTCTTGGTTGGGAACTTTCCAGTTTCTTTTGGATCTGCTGATGGTAGATATGGTAAAACAATGTAATTTCCATAAATAACAGTTTGAGTTACTCTCTCATTGGTAAGTGTATGTCTAATGTAGTAGGCTGTAAGTCACTGCATAATGTATGCCCCTGACCTGGGTTACAGTCATATATACTGTATTTATTTTGTTTTTTGGTACTTCAATGTGTATTTGACTGCAGACATAGCAAAGTATTTGGCCTGTCTGTTGTATATAATATTTGGAGTGTGATGGTATGTTCAGCTGTATACTAGTCCGCAATAAATTTATTCATTAGATCAGGGAGCCCTGATTAGATATGTCTTTCTGCATCTGAAGGGTAGTGAAGTTAGTATCTGCATCATGTAGGATGCCTACACGCATGGTCCGGTACGTAGGGCGTGTGTCCAGGTGTGTCTGGGCATGGAAAAAAAGGACCCTTACACATGCAGCTGCAGTGGTGCACTGTGAAGCACATCTTGTGATGGTATGGTATACCGAAGGTGTTGAAGATTCATGCTTACTGCTTTTGTCAGGGGCATAGCCAGTTTTTTGTCTGGGGGCAAAGTCGACTCAACGTCACCATTCTTGACCACTGTCCTGGGTGAGGGGTATACGGGGAGGGGTGCCACCCCTCCCCTTTGGAAATTTTTTTGCTGTCTCGAAGGGCTTAGATGCAAAATGGTGCAATATTTTGTTCCTTTTTATACTAGATCCCAATGTTTTCCACAGGGGGGTTTTGGAGGGGCGACCAGCTCTCCGGTTGAAAATAGCCGCCCCTCAAAAATAGTTACCACCCTCCAAAAAATCCATCCTCCATTTTTAAGTCCATTACTTCATAACTCATAAACAAGTCCTATAGTATGAAGGAAAACTTTCTCATCCCTCCAGGGGTGGTTAGGGGATATGAAGAAAATGTGTGTACTATACCATGCCATTGCGAGGCATATATTACATAAATTTTGTATATGCTAAAGAAAAATAGTTCTGAGCTTATTTAATGTTCTTCTCGGAACCTGTTAAAGCTGTGGAAAAGGCCCGAAGCATGCAAAAATTTTTGGTAGGCTTACACAAAAAACATAGCCTATGTAATCATTAAGAACAAAAAGGGAAAAAAATAGAAACAGAAGGGGTTGAAGACTGTATCGGGGATAGCATGCATTGTGTCGAAACAACCTGGAATAACCGATGAAATAGCCAAACTTTGCTCCGTGAGTCGCTCACCAACTGACCTAGCAAATGACACACAAGAGAACAGCAACTAGGCTTTGTGATATGGGATGAAATTTATGACCTCTACATAACCAGTGTACTCTGCCAACCTGTTACTTGGTAAGGTTGACAGGACTTATGCTCTCTAGCTATGTGGAATGAAAGGATTGAAGTAACTGGAGTGAATTTACAGCGTGTGCAGCACGCCGAAAATTTTGGGTTCTTCTAAGAGAAATTGTCCTCTTGAAAGGAAAAAACAGGTAAACCATTGGGGAGGCTAGTTGCCATCGGGACTGCATACTTTATCCTATCAACTAAGATCCCCCCGACAAAACTGTAAAAATTCCCTGTTGGGGGAAGCCTTCCCCGATGGGAGCCATGGCCACCCTGCTTTCCTCCCCCTTTGGCACCACCCCTGAATCCCTCCCTCCTCTTGCCGTTTTTTTTTTTACTCTCCTTCATTTTTTCAGCATTGCCTATTGCATCCCCAAAATTTCTGTGAGGGGCAGTCTGCCCCTCTCCCCCGCTGGGTATGCCACTGGCTTACGTGTTACACTATTGCTTCTGCACAACCAGTTTAACTCATCTTGCAGCTGAGCTTCACAATGAAACAAATTGAATCAGAAATACTAATCAAGGCAGTAAATCTTGGTTGGAGAGCCTTGGTGGTAATGGAGAGCGTACTTAAAATGGTCTCATCCGAAGCCTAGCCCTGACTTGAAGGTGAGTTATCATTATTATACACTTGGCCAGCCAAAATTGATAAAGACTGTAACAGGTTTGCCAGATTTTCGGTGAGGTAATATGCCAAATTTGGTATTCAGTATAGTCGAAAAAGGCCAAATGCACATTCCTTGAAAAATTATGTAAAGATTATGAATATGTTGTAAAATAACTGTGCATGTCATGAATATGAACCAAGGTTTTTCATTCAATTATGCTATATTAGTGTAAAATCTGATTTAGAAAATATGCATTTTTCTATAGTTTTTTAGTAAACTGAAGAAAAACTTGCTTTTTTAAAGAAAATTAGCAGACATATAAATATGCCAAAACTACACCAAAATTCTGTTTGGCATTTCTTTGAAAATTTTGTATGCCAACACCATCTATAAAAAATGCCAAATTCTCCAGTTTTGGCATTTTGCCAACATGACAACCCTGGACTGTAGCTAAGGCTAACATTAGGCCTAAAAGTATAAGAATAAATTTGGCTGTAGTGCCTTGAGTACTGTATGTAAAAGCACTGCAGTAAAATTCAGGAACAGTCATGTAAGTTAAAGGGAAAATGCAGTCCCCCCAATTTGAGTTAGTGTACCCTTGTACACTAGTTTAGGAATGGCTCATGTCAATCATGTGACAATATGTTTGTCACTTATTTCTTAAATTTATGCAGAATAACTCCTTGGTTTACCTTCAATATTCAATGATTTAATCAGGAAATATTGTAAAAAATACTTGTGAGAGAAATAAGAGGAGATCTGTAAGATTTAGCGAATTTTTAAAAATAAACTTGGGGCAACTGCCATCTCCCTTTAAGCTAGAGCAGCTAGGATATAGGCTAAGTGAGTGTAATATTACTGCATATAGTAATGTACGCAGGCACGTAGCCAGGATTGTGTCATGGGGAGGGTTTTGTTGGAGTGTGACATGGGAGAGGGTTATAAGGGGAGGGGGTACCCCGTCTCCTTTGGAGAAAAATGGCTTTTTGCGAAATGGTGCAATGTTTGTGTCTCAAACATAGTGGAGTTTATCGTGTCAACATATTTTCCCCAAGACTCAGATGATTTTTGCCATTATTTTTGTCAAGCTTGAGTCATGGGGGTTCCAACACCCCGAACTCTACCCTTGGCTATGTGTCTGAATGTATGTGCCAAGGAGCCTTCCAGCTCCCTTCAAGGACTCACTGTAGAATACCCTGCACATGGAATCTTTTTTTTTGGGAAAATGTTAATGTAAGGGCTAGGGGAAATGTTACAGTAATGGCTAAGGCCCATGGAGAGTTGGCAAGAAATGTGATCTGTGAAATAATATATTTATGGGTCATGAATCACTCTTCAAGTCGGTTCTTTAGTACCCCGATGAGGCCTCTTCAGTATCTTTTATTTTAAGCTGCTTCAGGATGAGTCATTTTAATTGCGTTTGCAATAGGGTTTGGGGATATACTGTCAAATATCAATTCCCCTCACAGGTACTGTAGCTTGTGCATGGGTCCTCAAAAAGGGGACAAAATCTTACTGTTTTCACACAATAGATCTCTTACAAAAAATCATAGTAAATTTATACTCATGTCATTTTAAGTCAAAACTTAACTGAACTTCAATATTTAAAAAAAAAATCTTATACTTTTTCAACTGAATATACAGACCCAGCTGATCATTCCAAAAATTGGTGCCTCAAAGTTATGTATTTGATATATCTTATAGAAGGAAGCATGAAAAAGTCTATTCAAATTGAATGGTTTTCTCAAAAGTTTCAAAAACATGCAAGTCACCTGCTGAAAATGACCCAGCTTACTCCAAATTAATTTATCATTTCTAAAGCTGGTATAGTTAATGGCTGATGCACCTGGAAGAACCCAAAGACTGCAGGATAAAATATTTCATATTTGAACCCAGTCTTCACAAACTACTTTTTGTTCCCCCATATTTCTGGCATAATATGCAATGGTAGTATGTTTGATTTAAAAAATGAATTATTTTGGTAAGCCTTAAACAGCTGTGGCAGTAAAGACTGGTCACTTGACAGTATCTTCAAAAAAGTTGTTACAAGCTGTGGTACACTTCTACTTGATAGAACAAGTGAGCTCACAGTATGTTAACATCCACCTTTAACTGAAAAGTGTGCTGACAGAAGGTATGGTACTAAGTGCACCATCATGATATGAAGCTCAAAAGCCCATAACAATTTGAATACTCAGAATGTGCGCTATCACTCAAAAGGGCATAGACAGGGATCCCTTTCAGGAAGACGAGACAGAGTAACATCAGGCGCATATCCAGGGGGGCACGTGTCCCCCCCCCGGTAGGAGGGAAGGAGAAAAAATGAGAAAAAGGAAAAGGAAGAGGAAAAAAGAGAAATAAGGAGAGGCAAAGGGGAAAAGAGAAAAGGGAAGAAGAGAAGGAAGAAAGAGAGGGAAAATAAAAAAGGATAAAAAAAAAGAAAAAAAAAAAGGAAATGGCATGTTTGATGATATGGTAGCAGCTGTGTAGCTAGGTGCGTTACTGGACTGCTTCTGGATGTTCCTGACTAGCTTATCAAGCCTGCCAACTGATTCGTGGAGGATACAATCGTCAGCAACCTGTGTGATGTGGCCCCAATTTCCCCTTTGAGAGGTTCCAGTGGGAAGTGGGCATTTTTCGGGGGGGGGGTGTTGTTTCCAGAATAACGGTGAAAATGAGATCCCCCTCCGTCCCTCACACTACC
Organism: Holothuria glaberrima; assembly: GCA_009936505.3. Lineage (NCBI taxonomy): Eukaryota > Metazoa > Echinodermata > Holothuroidea > Aspidochirotida > Holothuriidae > Holothuria > Holothuria glaberrima. Next base: position 4,807 of record WURT03075931.1, on the reverse strand, counting down.
GTTGGCCCTTTTCACTTCACGCTAATCTGCAGGATTCTGGTTGACAAAAAAATCGACTTCATGTCAAATCCTCATGAAATTTCATGAAATGACAAATCTGACATTTTATAAATTGGGGAATGGCTGATACATTAAGGGGTTATGTGTAGACAGTGGCGCTGGCTCGGGGAAGGGGGGACCCGTGCCCCCGACAGAAAAATCTGAAAATTTTAAAATAATCCAAAACAGCGTCTAAGCTATGGATTTCTGTAGGGTGTAGGGTGAGGTGTGTTTTCAACCGAATGATGGATCTATTGTAATCATTTTTTATCACAAATGTTTCTCAAACTATCAAAGTTTTCGCAAATCCTTCGCAAACTATCAAAATTTTTGCATGCTTTGCACACTTCACTGCTTACCTCAATGTTGTTCTTGTTATCAATATCTTCCAATAGCAACTCCCAGAGAAGAAGCAAAGGTCCAAAGCTATTTCTGAATTGAAAGCAGGGAGGTGATATTACCTGCCTGTTGAAAGTGTCTCGTTGCAGATTCCATATGTAGGTTTTGTCACGGACATCTCATTTAACGAAAGATTTCAACGCTCTTCGCGTGCATGCATCACAGTTTGCATTCCATCTCATGTTAAGAAGGTAGTAATACATGGTACCTATTCTGATCACAACAATTTAAAAAAGAACAAAAACAGATCCATCTTTAAACGTCTGGAATCATTCAATCCAGCATTTGTAACATGATGGGAAAGGTTGATTTACCGTAATACAATTTTCAGACAATTTAACCCAGCGCTTCGCATGCAGCATCAGTATAGATGGTGATTGTAAATACACTTACGACGCAAAAGCATTCTGAAACGCGCTTGTTAGTCCTTCACTCCTTTTGCTAAACCTATCAGGGAAGTCTGATATCACCTTCCTGCATCTCTCCCTCCCACCCATTCCCCATTGCTGGAAGCTGTTCATCCAGATTTTCGTTCAAAATTAGTAAATATACGATAATTGTAAGGTGATCTGCATCAAACTCAACATTGTTATTTGGATGTCAGGTAATAAGCATTCAGTGGCGTATTAAGGGTGACCATTGGGCCAAGGGCCCCCCTCCGTGATGCCGGTTTTTTTTAGTACCTAAAATATGTGAAAAAAATTAACAGAATGGATTACTTCAAAGGTAGCCTATGTGGCACCAGATTGCATGTAAGGAGACCTAAGTTTTCAAAATTTCGAAGGGGGTGGGGACACCCCCCTCCAGGCTGGCGATCACATAACATACTACATGGCAATCCATTACAAAATCCTGGCTACACCACTGTAAGCATTATGTCATTGCCCCATTTTATTCAATTAATCCAGAGCTTCCAGGAGGCCCTATACAGGTAACTGCCAGCCTTAAATGCCCCTTTTATAATGCAAAATGAGGCAAAGGAAAATTTTTGGTAATAGTCAAAGAATGTTTCTGTGGACTCCACACACATATTTTGGTGTAAAAAGACTATTCGGAATAGAAGGCAATAAAGCAGCTAATAAAGGGGAGGGGGCTTCAGGAGGTTGCTGACAATGCATTCTTCTCTTAGACAGAAGAGTCTCCTCTTTCACCTGACCAAAAATTAGAATTCACTACATTATGGACATTTTTCAGTCATATATCATCAGCTCCAAAAATATCCCAAAGATAGCACCATTTTGCATCTAATCAACCTTAATTTAACAAATATTTCCCAAATGGGAGGGGACACCACCTCACCTTAGACCCCTCCACCAGGATGGCACCTATCTGTAGTGGCAAAGGAAAGATCCTCATTGCTGTACACAAAAAATTCAGGCTGCATATAAAAGGGTGCAATTTACGCAAACATAGGAGTTTAACTGACTGGCATTACCAGTCACCAAAATGTGTGCCGCCGCCACTGTGTGTAGATGTGACGCAACATTTTAAAAACCGACAGTCCTCAAGCACATGAATAAACATGAACTGTGACTAACTGTTTCCCCAAATGTGTGCCTAAATTGACCCGTATCATGCAGTCAGTTTTGTTCTATTCATGAGTATTGGGTGAATTCATTAGCAGACAGTGTTTATGGTGTGTACTCATAGCCTATCTCCTTTGCAATACAGGCACCCTCCACATGGAGATTTCACTCTAATTCCCACCAGAATAAAATGACTTTGAGTCATCATCATTTAAGATTTCGTGACTGTGGGATTTTTTTCTAATGCACTAAAATAGGTCGGCCTTTGACATACTGTAAATGAATTAGACCTCTCCCTCAGGATGGCAATCTTTCACTTAACCAAATATTAAAATTCACTAAATTATTGACATTTTCCAGCCATATATGATCAGTTCTAAAAATATTCCAAAGACACAATCATTTTGCATCTAAGCAACCTTAAATTACAAAAAATTTCTTAAAGGGGAGGGGGACACCCTCCTCCTTAGACCCCTCCCACAGGGCGGCCCTCATTCACTCAACCAAGCAATAGAATTCACAAAATTATGAACATTTTTCAGCCATATATGATTGGTTCAAATAATATACCAATGACAGCACCATTTTGCATCTAAGCAACCTTAAATTACCAAAAATTTCTCAAAGGGGAGGGGACACCCCTCCCCTTCCCCAGGACAGCGACCACTCACCTCATGTTTTTCCCTCCTACCAGAATACCCTGGGGCTGCCTCTATCCACAGGGGATGTGTTAGTCATGATAACCGAAGATGAAATATGTGTTTAAACTCGTCTTAAATCCTCTGTTTCTTCAAACAAAACTGTTTAAGGGAACGTCTAAGGGACACTGGCAAGCATGAAAAGGGTCATTTCCGGCCATCTGGGAGGTATGAAAAGCAAAAAATTTCTCAGTACACTTTGCGCCAACCCATGGTGGCACTCCACTTGGATGGTCGGCCCAAGTCATGCCCCCCAGGTACAAAATTTGTGCATACGAGCTTGAACATGCAATTGAATCCTGTTATTGGTAGTAGAGACTCAGCATGCACTGTTTGTGAACTAAAGCCCATTGACCGTGTGGTGGCATATTACATGCTTAGAGTACAGTAACACTCACAAGCAAGCATGCAAATTGGCAAACTCAGTACTATATGGGATATGACGTGTGACTGTGCATGGGCTAACCAAAGAGTAAAGATAGCTAGGATTCCTTGATGTTCCTAGAGGCCTATAGTTTCCACTGGACATGTTGTTCTCTTGGCCTGAGACATGCAGGTACTAGGCTGACTCTGTTTTTGACCGTACAGCACCATGGCGGTACTGCATATTGGCACCATAGTGGTACTGCATATAAGCATGCAGTGTGAAAAGGATGCTGATTGTTGCCATATAGGTGTATCATGTTTGTGGCTTTTTGAGCCTTGACTTCACATTTTACTTTTTCATAATTAAACATGGCATTCTGTTTATAAGCATGAATGGTGGAGACTCCCCAGCAACAAGATTTAGCAGTTTTGAAAATCTGTTGAAAAAAACAAACCAGGGTCCCTTGTAGAAATTATTATCACTGGATATGATTAAGGCTTCAGATAAAATAATTTGTAACATGCAAATGTCTTTAACATATTAAGTTGGTATTTGTACGTATCAATGATTGAGGAGTACTAACTTGGTATTTGTACGTGTCAGTGATTGAGGAGTACTAACTTGGTATTTGTACGTATCAATGATTGAGGAGTACTAAAGATGTGAATTTGGTTATTAGCCGTAGGAATGAAAACACAGGTAAGCTATAGTAGCTGAAAATTTTTGCAACACCAAAGAACATGTTATTTCATGCATATGTGTATCAGCCTAAGGCTCAGGGTATCATGAGTTCATAATGAGTATAAACTGCTGTCACATTTATTAAAAGCATGCTGGCTATGAGATATGCACCTCCCCGGCCTGAATTGCCTTTTTGTTATATTTTCTTTTAAAGAACAGTCTGCAGCACTAATAATTAACTAAAAACTTTCCATTCCTTTTTTGCATGGTCAGGTGTGGCATGTACACATGGTAATGTTAAAGTGAAAAAAACAACGTATGATATATCGACAATCACCCAGGCATGTCTTGAAAGGCTGCAGTACAGGCATAGTCACTTGACAGTATCTTCCACGAAGAAGTCTCTATGCTGTGGCAGTGCTCCTTTTTTGAAAGAACAGGTGAGCTCACAGTTTGTAAACATAACTTTCACTTAGTGCTTGCAATTTTCTGGATCAAGCAGGTCACATGAAGATTGTAAAGTTAACTTAATCAGCAAACTGCCAGATGTTCAAGTTAAAAAAAAATTTCACTTTTTGAGAGACAGAACCTTTGTTTGGTAGGGCAGACATTTGGTTTGGCCAGAGAGTGGATGAAAGGGGAAGGGAAGGGAAGCGGAGCACTGGGCATGGCTGCCCAGTGTCAGTAGGAAATTTTTAGTTCTTGGCAGGGTTGCCCAGTCCACTCCCACTCTCAGGGCAGGGCTGCCTAGTCTACCCGCACACTCAACACTATAACTTTCCTTTTGACACAGATTCAAAATTGTTAATCCCTCCGAGCACAATACCTCCACCTCGATGGCAAAGGTAAATTGTTACAGTATGTATTCCCTTCTTTATAGACTAGACACCTCCCCACACAATTGTAATCAATATGCCAAGCACATGATTGAAAATCCTGTGAACATCCCTGTCTATGGTGCAACTCTGTTTAACTTAATCACAATATTCACAGCTTGCCCCATTCTTAAGATGTGAAATGTAGTTGTATAGTTCAATAATTTGCAAGTGTTTTTTTTTTTTTGTGTGTGTGCAATGATCTGTACTCTATAATAATAA